>PVHP010012636.1:0-42660 GCA_004024765.1 Zapus hudsonius
TTTTTTTTTTTTTTTTAAATGTAGTGTCATATATAGTCCAAGCTTGAACTGAACCCAAGTTTCTCCTGCATCAGCCTCCCAGATGCTGAGATTACAGATGTGCACCAATTCCACCAGCCCATATCACTTTTGTTTTTTTTAAATGCATCTTTACCCATCTAGGCACAGGGAGCATTAATGTAACCTAACTTTTGTCATTAACGTATGTTAAGAATATAATGAGAGGAAGAATCGGTGGTCAAGTTTTTATTCACACATACTTTTCTTTTTTAAAAATATTTTATTTATTCATTTTCAAGCAGAGAGATAGAGATAGAGATAGAGATAGAGATAGAGAGAGAGAGAGGGGGGGGGAGCGCATCAGGCCACCACCTTGTGGGTCTGGCTTATGTGGGTCCTGGGGAATTGAACCCGGGGCCTTAGGCACTGGAAGCAAGTGCCTTAACTGCTGAGCCATCTCTCCAGCCTGCACACATACTTTTCTTACTAACCAACAATGTACAGTTTTGCCTTGGACCACAAACAAGCAAGAGATAACGAAACAGCAGAGTGCTCTGAAGAGGTGCTATGCAGCAACTGTTGGCTGATCACACAACTATTGAGTGCCTATTTCCTATCTGGTACTGGGTGGGCTCTGTATGGTGAGAAGAGGTATTAGACCCTGGGCAGCTTAGCAAGCTCATCCACCAACCAGGGAGTAAGACAGGGAAAATACAGGAGTGACACAAATGATGTGGGAGAGCACACAGTGCAGGAGACACTGGGCAAATGGCTCTAACTGTGCGGAAGTTAGTGGGAAAGGTCTTAGTACATGGAAATATTTTTAATACAGCATTTTGGCTGAGTGATTTTAATATAAAGGTGTGCACTGTGAGTCTAAATTTCTAATTATAGAGACAACATGGAAGACCAGCCTATTCCCTAAAATATAAGCATTTTAAAATGTTTTACCAAAAAAAAAAATGTTTTACCACATAGGGTTTTTGTTGTTGTTATGCTATTTGCTTTTTTGAGATGGGATCTTGCTACATTACTTATTCTGGTCTTAAATTCATGGCTCAAACAATTCTCCAGTCTCAACCTCCCAAGTACCTTGGAGGTACATGAGATTGCACCTGGCTCTACACCGCTGTCTTATTATGTTTCACTAAAGTGATTTAAAAAAGAAAATACTACACAATCTGAAACCTCTTTCAGGTTAGTAACTTCCTAGTTACCTAAAAGCAGGTAAAATTTGTATTCTTGGTATTTAATAAATAGAAAGCAACAACACTTAGAAAGCATAATTAAAAACTGTTGTAGGGCTGGAGAGATGGCTCAGCGGTTAAGGCACTTGCCTCCAGTGCCTAAGGCCCCGGGTTCAATTCCCCAGTACCCACATATGCCAGACCCACAAGGTGGTGGCCCTGGTGCTCTTGCTCGCGCGCTCTCTCTCTCTCTCTCTCTCTCTCTCTCTCTCTCTCTCTCTGTATTTCTCTGCTTGAAAATAAATAAATAAAATATTTTTTTAAAAAAACAACAACAACAAAAAAAACTGTTGTATACAGCTGAGGACATAGCTTGTCTCACAGCATGAGGACCTGAGTTCAATCCCTAGAACCAACGTAAAAATGCTGGGTATGGTGGCATATGCCTGCAAACCCAGTGCTGATGAGATAGAGATAGGAGGATCCATGAAGCTTCCTGGCCAATTAGTTGAGGATACTCCAGGCCAATGAGAGACCCTGGTTTAAGAAAAGATGAATGGGCTGGAGAGATGGTTCAGTCACTAAAGGCACTTGCTTGCAAAGTCTGACAGCCTGGGTTGATTCTCAGAACCCATGTAAAGCCAGGTACACAAGTGGTACGTAAAACTGGAGTTTGCAGTGGTAGATAGCTCTGGTGTGTGTGCCAGTTTATTCTTGCCCTCCATGCCTCTCTCTCTCCTTGCAAATAAATGAAACTTTTTTTAAAAAGAAAAAGGCAAATGGTATTCTTGAGAACAGTACCTGAGGTTGTCCTCTGGCCTCGACATGCACATTTGTGCACCTGGACACACAAACATGCGCACGCGCGCACACACACACACACACACACACACACACACACACACACACACTAAAGAAAACTATCCTAAGCCATGCATGGTGGCGCCTTTAATCCCAACACTCAGGAGGCAAAGGTAGGATCAATGTAAGTTCCAGGCCAGCCTTAGACTTCAAACTATGTTGTTAGACTTAGGGTCTCATTCTAGTCCCAGCTGACCTGGATTCACTCTGTAGTCCCAGGCTGGCCAGAAAACTCAGTGATCCTCCTGCCACTCACTGCATCCTGAGTGCTGAGATTAAAGGTATGAGCCATCATGCCTGGCAAAACATCTTATTTTGAAAGCAGCTTACCACTTTCTAAAATGTTGAGAATCATTTGTTTAAGAGAATTTAAAGGAAACCTCAAAACTATGCCAGTGAAAAATGGAAAACATATTACTTAGCTAAATTTTCATGGTTAATTTCCATGAGCATATAAGAATATCCTAATGGAGAAGCTATCTTTATTTTAAAAAATTCAAAGACTAGTCTTTTTCACACTACATGTGATAAAAATGTAACACCAGCTAATGAGAAATTATTCAATAAAGCACCACTCATGTTATACCAGCTACGGCACAGAGTTAATTCATGCTCAGTTCTATTAAAAAGTAACTTGGGGGGCTGGGGAGACAGTTAGGTTGGTAAAGTGCTCTCCATGCAAGCAAGAGGAGATGGGTCTGTATGCCCAGGACCCACATAAAAGCTGGACCTGGCATGGGTGCCTGTAATTTCATTGCTGGAGGGGCAAAGACAGGAGAGTCCTAGGAACTTGCTGGCCAGGTAATCTAGCTGAAGGGTTCAGTGAGAGATCCTGTCTCATAAAACGTGTAAAATGATTGAGGAAGATGCCCAATGTTGATCTCCCACCTCCACCGTCACACACAAAAATAAGAACTCAGCACTTCCGACTTCTAATTATGTAAACTCTAATCTTAAATAATCTTAAAACTATCAGCTTTTACTAATCCTAGACTCCTCTTCATTTTATGTAGACTTATATGTGATAAACAGAATGAATAAATTATAATGTAGAATATTGCCTAAAGCATGCTACACAGTATAGAATGTCATTTTCTTGCTCTTGTCTTTAATGATAAAACACTAAAGGAGAAAGCCCTTGAAAGGTGAAAACCAATGACTTATTCTGTAATAGCATCTGGCAATGGATAGGAAAAGCAGCTTCTCTTCCAGGGACTATGTGCGGACCTCACGGATTATTCTGCTGTTTGCCATTAAAAACATAACGTCTTGGAGTTACTATACTATTAAATTTTTATTTTATTTTTGAGACAGGATATAACTATATAGCCAAGCTTGGCCCTGAACTCACCATCTTCCTGCCTCAGTCTCCAAAGTGCTGGAGAAAGTTCAGCAAACATGAAATATGTGAGTGACCTCCAGTCCTAAGACAGGATGAGGATGAAATGCAGCGGACAATTAGTTACATATCTATACAACTATCAAAATGTGGCTTTGGGGGGACAGAGGGCACAGGATGAAGGCTCTCTACTTGTGTCCTTGTGCTAGGGAGCCAGGCATGTGCCCCTCGAGACAGGGTCTTAATTTCTAACCCAGGCTGGCCTCACACTCTCCCTGAGTGCTGAGATCAGACATGTATCATCCTACTGCCATTCTGCTTTTATTTATGACAGACACTTCCCTCCAGCAGTTCTAGCTGGTGGTAAGCATGCTTGCTTGGCTACACCAACACTCATTCTCTTCTCCTTGCCTGTTGATACAGTAAGGCTGCAAAGATGAGTCATTCTCTCTGCCTACCTTGAAACTAGAGTAAGGGAAAAAAGCAAAAAGTAGAGAAAAGAAAGTTTCATAAAAGACAACCTAAAGAATGATGAGATTTTTACACAGAAGAGCACATAAGCTGGGCATGGTAGTTCATAGAGATACTCCTACCTTTGGGAGTCTGAGGCAGGAGGATTGCTGTGAGTGCTAAATCAGTCTGAGGGAAAGAAATCACCCTAAAATCAGGAAACAATGGAATTGCATACTATAGGTTAAGGGAAAAAGCTGACATAAACTGTATATTGAGTTGATCTCTAGAGGATATAGAAAACGGCCTTTAAGTATGTAAGAAGTAGGAGTTCATGAGAAGTTAAGACAAGGATGGAGAAAGTTCAGCAAACATGAAATATGTGAGTGACCTCCAGTCCTAAGACAGGATGAGGATGAAATGCAGCGGACAATTAGTTACATATCTATACAACTATCAAAATGTGGCTTTGGGGGGACAGAGGGCACAGGATGAAGGCTCTCTCTACTTGTGTCCTTGTGCTAGGGAGCCAGTAAGCAGCTGCAAAGCTACAAGGGCATTATTCCTCCCTAATGTCCAAACCAATTATGTTTTATGGGAAAAAGAGCAAAGGAAACAACAGTATAGTTAAAAAATTGGCCAGGTGTGGTGGCTCATACCTTTAGTCCCAGCACTCAGGAGGCAGAGGTAGGAGGATCATCATGAGTTTGAGGCTATCCTGAGTCTACATAGTGATTCCAGGTCAGCTTGGGCTAGAGTGAGACCCTGCCTCAAAAAACTGAAAGAAGTGCTAGGCTTTGTGTATACACTGCATCTTTAATCTTTATGTAACATTTTAATCTCAACTTTATAAATGATAACAGGCTCAGAAGTAAAAAAAAAAAGCTAAATAAAAACCACACAGTGAAAAAGCTATCATAATACTTGTGTGTATTTTATGATTGTAATGGAATCACTACAAACGCAGCAAAGGCGACATAAGATCTGAATGAAGTCACTGGAGACAGAATTAGTCAGGACAAGATGAATGGAAGAATTGGTTCTACCAATGATTCTGGGAAGGCAAGCATGTCACGTCACGAAGACAGGAAGATGTGTCCAGCAGAGTGACCACTACAGTGGTGGAGGGAAAACACCTCCAAGTTTGCATTCCCATGAAAGCTACCGCAAAAAATTCTGAGCTGGTAAAAAGAAAGACTAAGTGAAGAAGGGTCAGCAGAGGTCACAGAGCGAGAGACACAGAGGATGAGAAGTATGAGAAGGATGAGATGCGGGGCGCTATCTCTTGGAGCACCATAAACCGAAGTCCCAGAAAAGGGAAAATAGGCCAGGGAAGAATGTTTAAATAATGCCTCCAGACAATTCAAAGTTGACGTGCACTATACAATCAACTCCAAAATTAAAACTCATCAAACTCCAAATAGAATAAAGCTGAAGAGACCCACAAGTGAACACCTTCTATTCAAACTAAAGTTAAAATGTTAAAGCAGCCAGAGAAAAATGACATATGTCTTATGAGGCCCTCAGTATAAAGACTACTGACATGCCACCAGGAAACCATGGAAGCAGGACAAATGAAATGACATCTTCAAAGTGTTCAGATAAAGACTGCTCGCCAAGAATTCTATTTCTAGCAAAACTCTCCTTTAAAAAATTCCAGAAAAACCAACACTGAGTTTTCAATTCCTTCCGGCTAAAATGAGAAAAGATGAGCGTGCGCACAGGAGACTGCTTGAGAAGCTATGAAGCTCTGGCTGGGGTTGTAGCTCAGAAGCACAGCGCCAGTCAGTGTCAAGTCCAGAGCCTGAGATTTGGTCCTCAGCAGCAACACAAACACTACTGTTATTCAGGGCTGGACAGAGGGCTCAGTATGTTAGAGGGCTGAGACTGCCTGTAAACAGATGTGGCCCAGTCCTGTGGGGAGCAGAGTCCAGAGAATCCCTAGGATTTGCTGGCCAGCCAGTCTGACCAAAAAACAGCAGCTCCAAGTTCAGTGAGAGACTCCCCAATGAGACATGTGGATAAGTGCAACATGGACACCTGATGTGCTCCCATGGTCTCCATAGGTGTGTGCAAAGGGATGTGCACATCTGCACACATGTACATACACCACACACATATACAAAAACATCAAGCAACGGAGACAAAAATATAGCACACCTGTAAAATGTATTATTATTCAGCCATGAAAATGAAAGTATTAGCTGTATTGACACATGACAATTATCAATACGTAATTACGTTCCATACTTGTATGTGAGGCCAAGAGGCCTCAAGTGTGGGCTCATCCTCTTCTGGGTCAAAATCCGGATTATCACTTGGAGGAAGAGTACGGAAGATGTTAGCACTGATCTGTAAAGAAAAGGTAAGTTTGGACTCATGCTCTTAATTATTACATACTTGAATTCAACAGTGAAATATGAAATATTTTAACATAACTTTGTTTCTCTTCTCTCTCCATCAACTGACTTCCTTAGGCCCCAAGCCACTGATGATTACAGATTATCTCTGGACTCTTGTTCCTGAAATTACCAGTTGTTCTTATGAAGCTTTGCTTAAAATGAGAAAGGAGCAAGGAGGAAAGGAGAGGGCAATTTCAACCTGATCTTCCTACAACTCCTCCTATCTATTTTAATCAAGTTCTATAACACCAAAGAGTTTGGTAAAATATCTCTATTTTTATACACAAAGGAGAGGAGGAGGGCAGGGTAGAATGCTTTCACTGTTACAGACATAGCTCATGATACCTCATAGTGATTTATTGAACTCACTGGATCTCAGTCCACTCTTACACCCATGAGATGAGAGCAATGATAATTCCATCATCTGACTCAGCACCAAGTTCATTAATTGTGTATCCTTTCTCTCCAGCAAAGGCTACATTGTGGTCCTATCCTACAATTCTTTTAAGTAAGATGAAGAAACTGTCAGATAAATTGTTTAGTAAACATTTAAACTATTAGGGACTGCCGGGCGTGGTGGCTCACACCTTTAATCCCAGCACTCGGGAGGCAGAGGTAGGAGGATCGCCGTGAGTTCGAGGCCAGCCTGAGACTACAGAGTGAATTCCAGGTCAGCCTGGGCTAGAGCGAGACCCTACATCGAAAAACCAAAAAAAAAATAAAAAAATAAAAATAAATAAAAAATAAACTATTAGGGACTGATCATTTGAGATGAAAACTATTTGGAGGATATGAGGGGTGTGACCGGCAATGTTTTGTGGTGCAACACATTTCCAGCTATTCTTAAAGTGGCATCTAAGACAGGCAAGTAACTGCCGGAAGTATTACAATAATCCTATGATTCAGAAAGCAATAATACAGAACTTGATCAGTCAAAACTCAAAAGCTAGTATTTAGGAGTAAAACCCAAAACACAGAGTAACAGAAGGCCTTAGAACTTGGGAAATGTGATGTCTCAGAATTATCATCAGTAACCCTGTAGACACCAATAAAATAACCTATATGTAGCAATTCTTCAGACACCTGTCAGTTGGTGAGATGGATCAACTCTTACTGAAAGTGAAGTACCCAGAGGTTTAAAACAATTAAACACACACACCTTTTTACTTGAGCTACCAAATTAAACCTTGGAATTTATTAATATATAGCAAATTAACTGGACATGGTGGTTCATGCCTTTAATCCCAGCACTCAGGAGGCGGAGGTATGAGAACTGCTATGAGTTCAAGACGTCTTGGTTACATTGAGACTCTAAAAAAATTAACCTATAGCAAATTGTAGAATAATTTGACTCAAGTATTTTGAGTGCTTTCATGAGGGAAGTTAAGGGAAGAGGACAGACAGCAGGGTATGAAAAGTAGAGAGGTAATACTAGAGGTAGAAGAGGTTTAAGCAGGAAGAGGGAAAGAGGGATGGGGGAGGGTTAGGAGGAGGTTGGCAGAGGGTTAACCAAAACTAAGCACTATAAAAGAGACATATAAAAACCAACTCTCGCAAACTAATTAAAAAACATAATTTAAATGAAGTTTGAAAGGAAATCTCCTGTGTGAGGATACTGCTGCTTTTAAAAGCACATCCCAGTTCTGGGGTGGGATACTGTCCTATGAGTTGTAGGTTAGGGAGGCCCTTGAAGCCGGCCCTCAAAACAATACATTAGCCACTGCATTGGATTGCCCACCAGAACCAGATGAGAATATTGCTGAAGATACCACATACTTTGGTTAACAAACACAGACAAGTCAAGTTGGAAGCTTCCAACCTTGGGGCTAGCATGAATAGTGCCAGAAGAAGGCTGCTGGGAAAGAAAATTAAGCTGTTATACTACACTACTGACCTGCTGGCAAGGTATACCCATTGGTGCAATAGTGGTGTGACTGTTATGAGGGTAAGCAACTGCTTTCTGATGCAACTGGAAGCTCATGCCACAGGAGCAAATTCACGCTGGCATTATAAGACTGGGCAAAAAGCCCTTGGCTAGGAAAGACATAGATCCTTGGAGAACTTAACTGCTGTCGTAATGCTAAATGAAAGATCTTCAAACTGCCTTGTTTATACTCACAGATGAGTGCTGCTTGCAGCATCATTACAGAAGCTTCTTTTTGCAGTGGCCAGAAGTTAATGCAGAGGCAGAGCTGGCAAAGGTGTTGGACTACTGTGTGCTCAGCCCTAAAAGGGACCCTAGCCCTGTATCACCCCTTCTGAAGTTCAGGACCATCAAGGAGAGGGAATGTAAAGAATGTTCGGGCTGGAAGATGGGGAGAAGTGCTGTGGAATGCCTCCATTGCCGTGAACTCACAGCAACTGAGGTGTCCTCCACAAGACTGAGCCTGTCAATATTCTGTCATGGATGGAGGAGGGGTTCACGGGATCCCACTGCTGCTGGGAGAGAAAAGTCATGATCTTCAGTGATGTAGCCACTGGCAAGATGCCCATATCTAGTAAATAACCCCCAACCCTGCTCATTGTATAAGTAACCCTAATTTAACTCAGTGGGTCACAAAACAAAACACAAGAAAACAAAAACAAAAAGAAAACCAACTCATGAAAGTAGGAAGGGGAGGTGGGAAGAAGGGTTTAGCAGAACTGGTTATTATATTCACAAACTCCTACAAGTAACGACCACATCAATGAAATGGATGATCTTTCAAACAAACTTTCCTTCTTCCTTCCTTCCTTTTTTTTGTTTTTTGAGGTAGGGTCTTAGTAGCCCAGGCTGACCTGGAATTCACTATGCAGTCTCAGAGTGGCCTTGAACTCACCTCGATCCTCCTACCTCTGCCTCCTGAGTGCTGGGATGAAAGGCATGCGCCAGCTCAAACAGACTATGTTTAAGAACATTCGTATATGTTAGTGTACATTTATTAAAAGTCAATCTAATTCATACACCTCTGAACTTACTCTGAATGTACATAAATCTGAGGAACATAAGGCTAGAAGCTTACCATTTTTACTATGTCAGCATATGCTGATTCAACAATTACACCACGATTAGTTGAAACATACTCAACCAGTTCATTTAGTGTTGCTCTTTTAATTTCTTTGCTCTTCAAGTCTGAAACAGAGTCCATGAAATCAAACAGTATACAACACTGTTGCAGCTTCTGGCAGAATAATTCCTGTTGTTCGTTTGAAGTGGCATCTACAATAAAAACAGATGGACGATGCTGAGTAAATAACCTGACAGTTCCAGGTGGAGCTTCCTTCTCAATGCTGGGACAAAGCACCCAACCAAAGGTGGGAGGAAAGGCTTTGTTTTGGCTCACAGTCTTGAGGGGCAGCTTCTGATGGCAAAGGAAAGCATGGCATGAACAGAGGCTGGACATCATCTCTGCCACGGCAGGGTGGTGAGCTGAGCTCTGCAAGGGGGAGCTGGCTATAACACCCCAAAGCCCACAACAGCAACACACCTCCTCCAGCAAGGCCCCACCTCTCAAATTACCACCAGATAGGAACCAAGTGATCAGAACTCAAGAGTTTACGGGGATATCTTCAAACCACCCCAGTTACTTTTATATTTTATTAACCTTGCATAAATTATTGGCATACATAAATTCTCTAAGTAATCTAGTTATAAATTTACCATCTAACCCTACATTCAGGGATTTCTGCTGGATCCCTCTTGTGGCCCACAACCAATCACTGAATGCTGTTGATTCTAACATGTCTGGAATCTGTTCCTTTCTTGTCATTCTAACATTTTAGATCCCCCGTTCTAGACTACTATAGCAATAACATCCTAATTATTCACAACTTGTATCAATTCTGACTCATTCTCAAAGTTACTTAAGTAAAAGTCTTGCTAAGATGAGAATCAGTATGTGTTGTAGTCAGCTTCTCGTTGCTGCCCAAAGAACCAGACCAAAAGCCGCTTATGGAGGAAAGGGTTTATGGTGGCTTACAGACTCAAGGAGAAGCTTCGTGATGGCAGGGAAAACGATGGCATGAGCAGAGGGTGGACATCACCTCCTGACCAACATCAGGTGGCCAACAGCAGCAGGAGAGTGTGCCAAACACTGGCAAGGGGAAGCTGGCTGTAACACCCATAAGCCCACCCCAACAACACCCTCCAAAAAGGATCTGATTCCGAAACTGCCATCAGCTGGGGATCAAGCATTCAGAACACATAGGTTTATGGGGATCACCTGAACCAAACCACCAGAATATGATCATCTCAATACTTTTTAATGACCTCAATATTTAAGAGAATGAATCCAGATTATATGCCAAGTGCAGCTGTCTACTATCATGTCATCTCTCCACATATCCCAGCATGCCTTTCTACTGGTGAAACCACAGTCCTTGAGATTCTCTGAAGAGTACATATTGCTTCCTCTGCCCAAATGCCCACTTTACCATGTCCCCATACTGGGGATTCTACCCATTTATTTTTGTTTTTCTTCAAGGTGAAGTCTTGCTCTAGCCCAGGCTGACCTGGAATTCACTATGTAGTCTCAGGCTGGCCTTGAACTCACAGCAATCCTCCCACCTCTGCCTCCCAAATGCTGTGATTAAAAGTGTGCACCACCACATCAGCTGTACCCATTTATTATATTTCAGCCCAGGTACCTTCTTTGAACTGAAACTAAACTTTTACCCTAAAATATTTTAAGTGTTTATCTCTGTTGCAGTATTTATAGCTCTATGTGGCAGTAATAATCTACATTTTTAATATTCAACTGTTACTTATCATAATTATCTTTACTGTTTTCACTTTCTCTCCAGTGCAAAGCATAGTGCTCAACCCATAGGCATTCAACAAATGTTTGACTATCTACTTACCACAAAAATATGGGATCACTGCATTGATTCTAACAGATATATCGTTTCTGTTTCCAACATTTAAAAAAATAACAAAATTTAAAGTTCGAACTTTCAAATCTATGAACAGGAAGCTCACTTACCTAAATTTCTTGGGTTAAATTTCTAAAATCATCTATTTCACTAATATTTAGCTCATATATGCAAATTTATTCTCCTACCCCAAACAAGATACAAGTGAAAACTGTCAGAAAGATGAGACTCTGCCACAGCTTCTTATGCTTGTTAAATTCTGTAGGGCAAGGAGGTAGTAAGGTAGAAAGATATGACTGTTATCCTTAAAAAGCTGATTTAGATGGGTACTGCTATCGTACAGCAGACCAGATATCCTCAGCCCAATCATTCAGAAGTTAAACACGGCACAATCTTTTCACTAGGCAATTAGTAACCTTCACCAAATGTGGACATATGATAAAACCTGGCACAATATGCATTCCTGCTGGAATAAACATATGATGATTTTAAATACATTTTGAAGTTGCTGTAGCTCATGTGAAGCTTAGTGCTAACAACTTCTAAGACGGCTACACCACGAAGCTGAGGTCTCCATTCTGACTGCCGTTGAGAATTCTGGTAAGGCAGACGAGGACAGTATGACATTTCTTACTTTTTTCTTATTGAGGCAGGGTCTTGCTCTGGCCCAGGCTGACCTAGAACTCACTGTGTAGCCCCCAGGCTGGCCTTCAACTCACAGCAATCCTCCTACTTAAGACCCGGGTTCTGGAATTAAAGGTATGTGCCATGCCTTGCTTTTTTAAAAAAATATTTTATTTATTTATTTGAGAGAGAGCGAGAGCGAGAGCGAGAGCGAGAGCGAGCGAGAGAGAGAGAGAGAGAGAGAGAGAGAGAGAGAGAGAGGCAGACAGAGTGAGAATATGGGCGCACCAGGGCCTCCAAGCCACTGCAAATGAACTCCAGACACATGCGCCCTCTTGTGCATCTGGCTGTATATGGGCACTGGGGAATTGAACTCCGGTCCTTCTGCATTGCAGGCAAATGCCTTAATCGCTAAGCCATCTCTTCAGCCCAATGCCTTGCTTTTTTACTATTTAGATTAATTTCTGATTCAGTCACCTTATGGAGCTGCTCTGAGGTAGGAATACTTAATGTCTTTGTAAATGACTGATACATTTGCAGCCCCTTTTTAATTCCAAATGATACGTAAGAGTTACCTATGTTTCATTATATTGCAGTAGGAATGGAACAAAAATTGACCTATAAGCAATCATGATTACAACCACTTGCTTATCCAAAAATGACCACCCATCATTCTAAGAAGAATCTGCTTTTCTGCTGTTATTTTTAAAATATTGTTATTTATTTGCAAGTAGAGAGAGGAGAGAGGGGAGAGAGAGAAAGAGAGAGAGAGAGAGAGAGAGAGAGAGAGAGAGAGAGAGAGAGAGAATGGGTACACCAGGCCCTCTAGCCACTGTAAATAAATGAACTCCAGAGGCATGCACCACCTTGTGCATCTGGCTCTGTGTGGGTACTGGGGAATTGAACCTGGGTTGCTAGGCTTTGCAGGCAAGCACCTTAACTGCTGAACCATCTCTTCAACCCATCAGTCCTTTTTTTAAAAGACTGCTATAACTATATTTACATGTGTTTAGTATGGGCACACACAGGGTATGTGTGGAGATCAGAGGACAACTTTCAAGAATGTCTTGACTGCTCCACCTCGACAGAGGCAGGGTTCTTCCTGGAGAGCTTCCAGGAAATTCTCATCTCTGCTGAGACTACAGAAGTCAGCCACAGTTTCAAGCCTTTTACATGAGGTCTGGGGATCAAACTCAGGTACTCAGCTGGCCAGCACTTCATCCACTGAGCCATTTCCCCGGCCCTGCTCAGTTATTCTGAATGGCCCTTTTCTTAATTCCTGCATTTTTTTTACCTTTGAAGTTAAAATGGTTACATTAATTTCAATTCATAGGTAGTGTTTTCTAACATTGGTATCAAGTTAATTTAAATGAATAAGCAGGTATCTGCTTACGACTGCTGTTATTCTGAAGAGCTAGAAGACCTCTTCGAAAGCTCCTGAATCATGCTAAGCTTATCAGACTGCTTGTGCATTATACACTAGAGAAGGCGGCGACAATTCAGTTCTAAGATTCTTCATCGATAGGAGACCCACAGTTCCCTCATTTACTTTTTAGCTTCATTTCCAAAAGTATCCACATCCTTCCATACAGCCTTATCTTTATTGTAACTTTATTACAATAGGCGATTTATCAGTATTATTACTATGGTGCTATAGATGGAGCCCAGGGCATCATGCTTGCTAGGCAAATGCTCTACCACCAAAACTATGTTGCCAGCCTGGCACTACAGCTTTATAATTGATATAATCCACTTAATGATGATCTGGGTAGACAACATACTTTTACAGAATAACTCAGTTCTAAAATCTTAATATTTGTGAGCTTTTTCCCTATGCTAAATGAACACAAATTCATACACTATCCCCCTTCAATATGAACCACCTTCGATAGCCAAGTCCAATCTCTCATTCCTCCACTTCACTATAGGAAGATATACTGAAACATTTTAGATGTCTTCCTGTCTTTCCAAATCTTGTGTACCCTTTGCAAATGGACAGAGGCGTGTGGCGGGTTCAGGATCAGTAGTGCTTGCCAGGTCAGTGACCGGAGAGCAAAGTAAAAATAGCTGATGTGGAGAAAGGCAAGAAGTTTTCTGTTCAGAAGGGCCCAGTGCCACACTGGGGAAGAGGGAGGCAAGCACCAGACTAGACCAAGACAGGTCAGACCACTGGATTCTCTCACACAGATGCCAACGAGAACAAAGGCCAAATGATGAATCCCAAAATGATGCTGGCTTTAAAAGAAAGGAGAAAGGGCAGACCTAAGAGTTTATCTTTAAAAGCTGCTAATGGAGCTGGGCGTGGTGGCACAAACCTTTAATCCCAGCACTCGGGAGGCTGAGGTAGGAGGACTGACTTGGGTTTGAGGCCAGCCTGAGACTATATAGTGAATTCCAGGTCAGCCTGGACTAGAGCAAGACCCTACCTCGAAAAAACAAACAAAAACAAAACAAAACAAAACAAAAAAGAAAATAAATTTGGGCTAGGTATGGTAGCACATGCCTTTAATTCCAGCACTCAGGAAGCTGAGTTAAGTGAGTCAGAGGCCAGCCTGGTCTACAATGAGACCCTGCCTCAAAACAAACAAGAAAAAAAAAAAAAACACAAGAATAAATGTAGGTCCGCGTGTTCCATAAAATATTCCCTAGGAAAGTCACAACAGGATGGTCTTGTTGTTCTCTCAACATTCACAGCCCTCACCTCAACTGTGTACTTGAGTGTGCATTGCTCTTTAGGTCTTCACCAACCTGTATTGGGCCAGGCATGGTGGCACACACCTTTAATCCCAACACTTGGGAGGCAGAGGTAGGAGGATCATCATGAGTTGGAGGCCAGTCTGAGACTACATAGTGAATTCCAGGTCAGCCTGGAGTGAGACACTATAAAAAACAAAAAACAGAAATAGTTTGAAGGGCTAGAGAGATGGCTCAGCAATTACAGGTGCTTGCTTACAAAGCCTGCTGGCCTGGGTTCAGTTCCCTAGTAAACGCGTAAAGCCAGATGCACAAAGTAGAACACATGTCTCAAGTTTGTAGCAGCAAGAGGTCCTGGTGTGTCTCGCTCCCTCCCTCCCTCCCTCTCTCTCATTGCAAATAAAAATACATTTTAAAAATCTAAAGCTACTGTTGTACAATGCCTTAGTAGTTAAAGGCATTTGCTTGCAAAGCCTGATGACCTGGATTCAAGTCCCACGCCACCAAGTGAGCAGGATGAGAAAGGTGGTGCAAGCATCTGGGGTTCATTTGCAGCAGCAAAAGGTCCTAGTGCCCTTCTCCCCATGCAATAAGAATTTTTTTCTTAAAAAAATTTTTTTTTTTTACCTGCAAGCAGAAAGAGATAGATAAGACAGAGAAAGAACCTCTAGACACTGCAAAGGAACTCCAGATGCATGTGCCACTTTGTGCATCTGGCTTTATGTATGTGGGTACTTGGGAATCAAACCCAGGTCATTGGGCTTTGCAGGCAAGCGCCTTAACCGCTGAGCAATCTCTCCAGCTCAGTAAATAATTTTTTAAAGGTTATATATTGACCATAATGGAAAGAATAGAACAGATCATGGCAGAGGTATTTCTTTTTTTAATATTTTATTCATTTTCAAGCAGAGAGAGAGAGAGAGAGAGAGAGAGAGAGCGCACACCAGGGCCACCACCTTGTGGGTCTGGCCTATGTGGGTACTGGGGAATTGAACCCGGGGCCTTGGGCACTTGAGGCAAGTGCCTTAATTGCTGAGCCATCTCTCCAGCCCTAGAACAGATCCTTAAGTAACAGAATTCTAGAAAATTCAAAGTAATTGAAAAAGCCAAGACAGAGGAAAACCACGGGGAAAAATAAACAGAAAGAGAACTATAGAGGATGATCCCATGGAATTCCAATGAGCTCAAGATTAAGAAACACCTAGTAAAAGAGGGGAAGGGATCACAACATGAGCTGAAGTGGGACTCAATGAAGTCTGCATGTGTCCAGTAGTCTATCACCCACTACTCTTTTTTTTTTTTACTTTATTGTCCATAATGAGTTACAACATTTAGTGGGCAAACAATGAGTTGTTATCCCCAATTCCCCACTGCCCTCCCCTCCCCCCTCCACTGGATCACCCACTACTCTTGGAAACAACCGGAAGGTTCTTTTTTTTTTTTTTTTTTTTGGTTTTTCGAGGTAGGGTCTCGCTCTAGTCCAGGCTGACCTGGAATTCACTATGCAGTCTAAGTGTGGCCTCGAACTCACAGCAATCCTCCTACCTCTGCCTCCCGAGTGCTGGGATTAAAGGCGTGTGCCACCACGCCCAAACATACTCTTTTTTTTTTTTTTTTTTTTGGTCGGAAGGTTTTTCTCCAAGGAAACAGTCCCGGAAAGATTCCTACATTCCTTTAAGTAGTTCCATGTCTAATTACTCTGAGCAAAACCAGACAGCCCTATCCAACTCCTGAAATGATTTTTCATCCACTCATACATTTTGACGGAAAAGAAAAGATCAACAGACCTTCATGGAACAGCCTGCAACAACAGTACCAAAAGAAAACCCAATAAATAGAAAAAAAACAATCCAGGGGGATAATTTAGCAGGTCACTGTAAAAATACAGAAGTCTAGGAGGAAAGATTAAAAGCTTTCCAATTAATGAAACAAGAACTGCCCAGAAAAGAACCAGAAGGAACCCGCCAATTTCCAGTAGGATGACTCAAACCAGAGGACAACAGAACAGGGCTGAGCCACTGGGTTTCCAATGCCAACCTGCAACTGTAACTAGCCAGTCAGCCAAGAATAAGGGTTCCAAAGGGCATGTTCAGCCACGTGAACACCTGAGAAATGTGTCACTCTCAAAACCTTTTCTGAGAAACTGGGGATATGAAGGGGCAAAAGAAAGAATGAAAATGCATGTTCCAACTCCAGCTGGGCTGTTTCATGTAAACCTTCCAATTCCTGGGGTCCTACTTGCCTTCCAGAGCCTGGCTGCTAGACAAAGGATGAAGCCTAAGGCTTCTCCGTCAAGAGTTAAAGTCCCCAAAGCTCACAGAAAACGTCAGAAAAAAAAAAAAAAACAACTATCCAGTTGAGTATTACAGGGGCCCTCCCTTATACTTGGTTTTGTGTTCTGAAGTTTTACCTACCAGAACTTTGGTCTAAAACACAGCAGTAAATTCCAAAAATAAACAATAATTTTTAAATTATGCATCATTCTGAGTACTAATTCTTAACCCAGCATGCTGTCTTCCTGGATCCCGAGTGATCCTCTAGTCCAGCGTGGGTATGCTGCAGGTGTTCCCCTGCCCATTCGCTTAGCTACCAGGGTAACTGTCAAGATATTGCCATCCCTGTGTTTGGCTAATGCTGGCTTTTACTCACTAGTGCCCCCATAGCACAAGGGTAGTGATGATAACAACTGAGATATGCTAAGGAGAAGCTCACTCTGGTGACAATGTGAACATTTTAAGAAATAAGATCAGGGCTAGAGAGATGACTCAGTGGGTAAGGCGCTTGCCTGCAAAGCCTAACAACCTGGATTCGATTCCCCAGTACCCACATAGACCAGATGCATAAAGTAGCACATACATCTGGCATTTGTTTGCAGTGGCTAGAGGCCCTGATGTGCCTGTTCTCTCTTTCTGCTTGAAAATAAATAAAATATAATAATAATTTTTTTAAATGCTAAGATCTAAAATGGGTATAAATCTCACAAGATTGAGAAGGGAAAAGAAATTCATGCTAGTTTTATTGTACCGCAAACTACTGAAGTTATGCCCATCATATATGACAAGTATTTGTTTAAGAGATGGTATTAAGTCTATGGAAAGTAGACATGAACAGAAAATGTGTTACCACTAAAAACAATGTATTATATCAAAAAGCATCATGCCTAACACATACATTAAGCTTCATCATAGGTACATATTTTGTAGGGAAAAAGCCATGATGTGTATGTATATATATGTTGGGTTTGTTACCATCCACAGGCATCCATTAGTGGTGGAGTACTACTGTATCCAGCTAATTACATACTCATTTGATGGTGATAACATTTTACAAACGTTTTGAAGTTAGAACCTTCAGGAAAATCTTCCAAAAAGTTTCACACTGTGCTCTTTGATGTTAGCTCATGACTCCTACCTTAGGAAGGCAAAGTCTTCTTAACCACCATGGCAGTGGCTTTCTCTGACATCAGCCCTGGTGGCAAGGAAGTTAGCTGGCCACATGAAGATAGAGCTGCCTGCAGATGTCATGCCCAAGATGGCCAAGAACTAAGTTTAGGCAGTTCTGCACTGGAGAGTTCAGAGAAGATGGTGCTCCAGTAGGAGACAAAGAGAGCACAGGGTCATAAAAGACTTCATGATTAATGGGGATGATCTTACAGGACACCAATTGCAGATGAGAATTTAAACCGAGACACTTGGCTCCTGCCAACTGAGGTCCACACCTGCTCTGGTGGCTGGTGGGAATCACACAGTGCTTGGAAAAGTCACTGATGGATGTCTAGTGAGGAGAGAGATTGTAAATGTCCCCAATGCCCCAACAATAAGGCCAGGCCACCTGTGGTGACTTTATAATGTGGGAAGATGTGCTCCAGTCCAAGACTGAATCAGGTCTCTTTTGCTTTGGGTGATGTTCTTGACCAGTTGGACTGGCCTGTTACATCCCTGTCTGCTGCTTGGGAATATTACAGACTAATGGAGCTGAAAAAAACTGTTTGAATTATAAAGGCTTTTTTGTTTAAAAAAAAAAAAACAACTCAATTAAGAGGTCTTCAAAACAAACTTGTTCCCCACCACACTATTTAAGTACTATATGATTACAGAAATGTCATGAGAAATGCAAATTATAACCTACAAAGCACTAGTATCCAGAATGAATACAAATCACTGAGAAAAAGCCAAATAAACCCTACAGAACAAAGGTCATGAGACATGAGTTACCAAAAACCATATGTAAACACATTCAAGCACACTGGTCACTTTATATCCATTGGTGGGCTCGAGAGATGGTTCAGTGGTTAACAACACTTGCCTGCAAAGCCAGACCACAGCTTAGATTTGGTTCCCAGTACCCACATAAGAGCCAGGTGTACACAGTGGCACATGCATCTGGAGTACTTCCGAAGTGGCAGAAGGCCTTGGTATGCCCGTTCTCTCTCAATTACATGTTTAAAATATTAAAAATATATATATTCATTGCCTAAGGATAACAAAATTTATGGGCAGAAGCCTTAGCAGACAGGCCCCCTGGTGTAACCAACTGAAATCTGGACAAAACATACAAAGCACTATTTTGAGACTCTGAAACAGCCGGGCGTGGTGGCGCATGCCTTTAATCCCAGCACTCGGGAGGCAGAGGTAGGAGGATCACCATGACTTCAAGGCCACCCTGAGACTACGTAGTGAATTCTAGGTCAGCCTGAGCTAGAGCGAGACCCTACCTCAAAAAAACAAAAAAACAAAACAAAACAAAAAACAGACAATCTAGGGCTATGATTCCCAAGAAAAGGAAAACAATCACACCAGTGATCTGATAGCACTTTCTGGAAGCCCCAAAGAGTAGCAGCCTCACTGAGCTGAACAGAGACTCAAGCTACAGAGGCAGCTGGAAATTAGACAGTACCAACCAGAAGAGAGCTACATAGAAAAGAACTTTCTAATATTCGTACACACTGTTCTAGTTATGCAGCTACTTTTTCTTCTTTCTCTCGTCTACTGCCCTCCCTTCGACTGGTCCTCCAGATAACCTCCCCTCCCTTCTGCTATCATGTGACACATCTTCCAATCCTTTCTTTTTCTCCTTAAGACCTCTTCCTCCCCTTTCATGATTCCTTTCCACATTTTAAACTCGGTTCTATGGAGGAGGGAAAATGGTTTTTGGAGTCTGGCCTATTTCACTTACCCTGATTTCCAGTCCCACCCATTTTCCTGCAAATGTCATGATTTTGTTTTTCTTAATAAAATTCCATGATGTGTATGTATCAGTCTTCTGACTGAAGAACGTCCCTGCTGGTTAAATTCCCTATGTGTGTGACTAGTGCAGCAGTAAACACGGTGAGCAAGTCATCAAGTGAGCACGCAGTCCTTCAGGTACGTTCCTCATCAGCCGCTTTCTCATTGTTAGCACAAAACCACCACAGCTGAAGGGAGGAAAGGGTTTGTTCAGCGTTCAGTGATGGAAAAAGCATGGCAGCAGCAGGAAGCAGCATCCCACTATCACATCCACAGGCAGGAGAGAGAGAGGAGAGGTGGGACTGCACTGTAACATCTTGAGGCTCCCCCCAGGGACACACTTCCCCTAGCAAGCCTTCTGCACCTTCCCAAACAGCACAGCCAGCTAGGGATTCAGTATTCAAGCACACGAGTCTGAGGGGCAGGTTACATTCAAACCACAATACCTAGAGTACTCTAGCTGGGTCACATGGCATTTCTATTTTGAGTTCTTTGAGAAGCTGACATGTGGACTTCCAGAGCAGCTGTACCAGTTTTCACTGACCTGTGTCTACAGGATTCCTCTGTATTGGTTGTCATTTGTTTTCTTGACTGACAGCCATTCTGGTTGGGATAAGATGAAATCTCAAAGCAGTTTTTATTATTTATTTTTTTTCTGAGGTAGGGTCTTACTCTAGTCCAGAATTCACTGTATAGTCTCAGGGTGGCCTCAAAATCACATTGATCCTACCTCTGCCTCCCAAATGCTGGGATTAAGATGTGCCATCCTAGTTACTTATTTTAGAATTCAATCTGTTAATATTTCGTGTAAGATTTTTAAATCTATGTTTATAAGGAATGCTGCTCTGTAATTTTATTTTCTGATAATGTTCTTGTCAGATTCTTAATTTGGATTCAATCCAACAGATGTATGCCTGATACTTTTGCTTTTTCTTGTATCAGTTTTAGAAAGCTGTTTACATCAAGGAATTTTCTCATTTACTTTAAGATCTTAATATAGGACTGGGGAGACGGCTCAACAGTTAAAACACTTGCTTGCAAAGCCTGACAGCCCAGGATTCAATTACCCAGTACTCACATAAAGCCAGATGTACAAAGTAGTGCATGCATCTGGAGTCTTGTTTGAAGCGGCAAGATGCCCTGGCACACTCATACGCTATGTCTCTCTTGCCCCCTTCTCACAAATATAGAAACATATACGTATATGTTAAAATATATTTCAATTCTGTGACTTCTAGGATGCCTTCATACACATAATGCAAGAACCAGAAGGAGCAGAAAAATACACTTGAAGAAATAATGGCTGAAAACTCCCCAAATGTATCAAACAATTTTAACCAAGTCTCTCTAAGAAACTCAACAAACTCCAAACACAATAAGTCCAAGGAAGATTCATTATAGCAAGAAAGCTGAAAGCCAGGTGTTTGTAGTGGAGCACACTTTTTAATCCCAGCACTCAGGAGGCTGAATGAAGTAGGTGGACTGCTGTGAGTTTGAGGCCAACCTGAGCTTAAGTGAGTTCCAGGTCAGCCTGGGCTAGAGTGAGACAGACCCTGCCTCAAAACAACCAAATATCAAAGACAAAGAGAAAAATCACGAAACTACAAAGATTCAAAACATTTACAGGAGCAAAAGTGAACAAAAGCAGAGGTCAGAATGCAGAATCCCATTCAGAATCTCTAAGAAAAATCTCTCAGCCAAAACTCCTACATCAAACAAAGATATCTTTAAATAAGGAACTGAAGGGTCTGAGGAGATAAAAGCCTTGCAAACATGGGTACCTGAATTCCATTCCTAGAACATTAAAAAAATATTTTATTTATTCATTTTTCAAGCAGAGAGAGAGAAGGGAGAAAGAGAGAAAGAGAGAGAGAGAACGCACACCAGGGCCACCACCTTGTGGGTCTGGCTTATGTGGGTACTGGGGAATTGAACCCAGGGCCTTAGGCACTGGAGGCAAGTGCCTTAACTGCTGAGCCATCTCTCCAGCCCTAGAACATTTTTTTTTTTAATACACAGTAGTGGGTTTTGTGTTCCAAGCGTTGGAGACAAGGAGGGAGACAGGCTGACCTCTGGGGTACACTGACCAGAGTCAAGACTAATTGGTGAGGTTCCGGCCAACAAGATACCACTTCAAAAAAGGTGGGTGCTGCTTGAACACCCAAGGTTGTGCACACACACACACAACACACACCACCACCAACAATAACAAGGAAATGAAATTAAAAATGTTCCCAGTTGACTAAATGATGAAAATATTCTAAAATTGACTCTGGTGCATATTATCTATAAATACTCTAAAGACATTAAGACGTACTATTTAAGTGCATGGACTGTATAGTATGCAAACTTTATTTCAATAAAGCTGCTTTGAAAATGTTGTCCAATCCTGGTCTACTTTCATACCAAAGACCAAGATGTTACTAAAGAGGTAAAAGTCTGAAGACCAGCTGTGATAACGCTCCTGGACCAGCAATCACATGAACTTCACCTACTACAAATGAGTAGTCCCCTTGTTTCATCTTTATATTGTTTCTAATTTATAATATAGTGGGAGTGAAAAGAATTTTGTGAGGGGGTTAACCTGCTCCAGACCCTCCCTTCCAACTCAAGAGTTTTCTGCTTTTATTTTCTACCCTAGAATAAAATCTTGAATTTGCCCTTCAAAAAAATTTTTTTTTGTAAGGAGCCAGGGAAGATGTGCCCACTGATGCAATACTGGTATGTCAATAATGGGAGTAACCCACTGCTCTGTGACTGGACGTGAAGCCCGCTCCATGGGAGGGAATTTATGCTGGTACTGAAAAGCCCACAGCTTGGAAGGTCATAAGCCTTGGGGAGGAAGCTACCACTGTTCTTAGACTGAATGGACCTGCTGTGCCCATCAAATCATCTTTTAAGTATTTAGGCTTATGCCCAAAGAGTAGTGCTGCTCTCACTTTGGTCAGAGAAGCTTTGTTCACAGATGGCGGTGACCACTGGGAGAACCAAGGTTCAGCAGGGTGCCGAGAAGCAAGAGTTGAGTGCTCAGCACCGGGTGAGACACCTCCTCCATCATACCTGCCAGGGCTCAGGGAACACTGTGGAGGTGGTGGTGGTGGAAAGGATATCACGTTGTTCTCCACACTGATCAGAGAAGCTTTTTTTTTTTTTTTTTTTTTTTTTTTTTTTTGCAGATGGCTGGGGAGACCCAAAGCTTGTCAATGTGCTGAGAATAAGAGGCTGTTGAGAGATCTCAGCATTAAGTGAGACATCTGTACCCCATCCTCCAAGACTCGGAACATTGAGGAAGAGGGGGCACAGAGAAGCATAGAGAAGTTAAGAGCCAGAGGACTCTGGGACACGATCCTCCAGACATGAAGTGACTGATGTACACAGGACTTCATAGTGGCTGTCAGCTGTCATTACCTCCACAAAACCTGTACAATACTGAGCCTACCAACATTTTGACAGGGTGATGGAGGAGGGCTAAGAGATATCAAAATATAAGAGGGACTAATGGGAAAGAGTGGAAAGAGTGGAAGGGAAGGAGAACAAAAGAAGGCGATGGGAGGAGATTATGAGCAAATTATAGCAGGCTCATGCATGGAAACTCAGTAAGAAAACACTACAGGAAACACTGCAGTGGCAGACAGAGAGCATTTTCAAATGCTAACTCTTTAATCCTCAAAATGCTCCAAAGAATTTGTTGTCAAGATATGTAGATGAGAACTCCAAAACACACACATAAAATAAAGATGCAATAATGCTGTATTTTTTTATATTTTATTTATTCATTTTCAAGCAGAGATACAGAGAGGAGAGAGAAAGAACCAGGGCCACCACCTTGTGGGTCTGGCGTATGTGGGCACTGGGTGGGGATGAACCCTGGGCCTTAGGCACTGGAGGCAAGTGCCTTAACCGCTGAGCCATCTCTCCAGCCCCCCCCCCCAATGCTGTATTAATATAGCTATGTAGGATTGGTTTTGAGAAGTTTGCTGAATAGAAAAAAAAATAGTACCATAGGATGGTTTAGCATTTTACCTTGCAATGGGGGTAGTATTGGTATTGTCTTAAGTGTGTCTTACCAAAAAATCTATTCTACTTTCATCTCCCTCAAACATCAAGTAGAACACTGACATCTGAACAACAACAAAAAAAAAAGAGCTGGGCGTGGTGGGGCACGCCTTTAATCCCAGCACTCTGGAGGCAGAGGTAGGAGGATCACCATGAGTTCAAGGCCACCCTCAGACTACACAGTGAATTCCAGGTCAGCCTGGGCTAGAGTGAGACCCTACCTCGAAAAACAAAACAAAACAAACAAACAAAAAAAGAACACTGACATCTGAATACACTAGCACAGGGCTGGAAAGATTGCTCAGTTGTTAAGGTGATTGCCTGCCAAGCCTAACCACCCAGGTTCAATTCCCCCATACCCACTTAACACCAGATGCACAAAGAGGTGCATGCATCTGGAGTTCATTTGCAGCAGCTGGAGTCTCTCTCTCTCTCTCTCTCTCTCTTTCTCTCTCTCTCTCTCTCCTCTCTCCTCTCTCTCTCTCCCTTTGCTTGCAAATAAATAATTTTTTTAAAAAATTAAGGGGCTGGACAGATTGCAAAGTGGTTAGAGCACTTGCCTGCAAAGCGTAACTACCTGGGTTCAATTCCCCCAGTGCCCACATAAAGCCAGATGCACAAAGTGACACATGCATCTGGAACTCATTTGCAATGGCTAGAGGCCCTGGCATGCCTAAATTCTCTGTCTTTCCTTGCAAAAAAAATTTTTTTAATTTAAAATGAGTACACTATCACAAATTTTTCCTCCTATGATCATCTTGGTTGAAGTCAATGTGATATAAAACTTTTTAGGGATCAGCAAGTTCTTTTAGGCTGCTCACTTGTTACTGCTGTGTGTTTAAGGACAAATATATGAAGAGCAGGGACTGTCATTAGTGCTTGTACAGACCATATTCCCAACTACTGCTGCTCATATTAGTTAAAATCTCAAGAAACACCTCATATAGGATTCATGCTACCAATTAGAGAAGAAGCTGCGTATCATAGCAACCCAGCAATACCACTCCAGTGACACGCTGAGGATGCAATCCAAGATTCTAATTTAAGAAACTGGCACAGAATATAGGACATGGAGCTTTTTTTGGCAATACCTCTTGAACATTAATAACTAAGAGTCTAAAATCAGCTTTTATTTGAAACTTTAGAGATCAAGCTATTATAAAGTAACAATGGAAATATTTATTAACAAATGACTCATAGCATTATGATTTAGTTAAGGTTCTTTGATTTCATTAAAATTGAAAATGGTAAGAAAAATTGTAGATACCATATTTTGGGAAATTTCAACAATGCACACTACCAGTTTTGTAATACTTTATATTGCTTTAAAAAATCTTTAGAATATTGTCTAAAGCTTTCATGAGCATAAATACTTCAATGCTTTAATAAACTACTATTAAATATAAGTATATCCACAGGCATTACATTTTATAAACTTGTTAAAACATACTGATCAATTTTTTTTCAAGGTGGGGTCTCATTCTAATCTAGGCTAAACTGGAACTCACTGTGTGGTCCCGGGCTGGTCTTGAACTCATAGAGATCCTCTTACCTCTGTTTCCCGAATGCTGGCATTAAAGGTGTGTGCCACCACACCTGGCTCTGATCAATTTTTATCTGGGTAAAGTGGCATATGCCTGCAATCCCAGCATTTTGGAGGCTAAGGCAGGACTGAAAGTTTGAGGCCAGCCTGGGTTATATAGTAAGACCCTGTCTGTATCTCTTTTTAAAAATCATTTATTTGTGTGTTCACATGCATGCATGGGGGGGGGGAAACGAATCAATACTAAATTGTTTTTTTTTTCTTTCAGATGATGCTATCTATAATGGTCTATTAATTAAGTGAAAACTCTGGGCTACAGGAGAACACACAGTACGCTGCAGGATCCACTGACAGAACACAAGAGATGCTCAACAATCTGCCAGGTTAATCCTGAGAGCGGCTTTATTTTTTACCGTTGTGCTGTAGTCTTGAGTTTTTAAGTTTGTAAGCTCTTTAACAATAATAAAGCCACCATTAAAAAAAAAACACAACAAAAACGAAGAACAAAGTAGCTAAGAACGTGATAATTCTTCCTGCAATCTTTAAATGAGTTTATTTTAGAAAGCCATGAATGCCAAGCCTCACTTATGACTCACACCAAGCACTGTGGCCTAAATAGTCATTCCTATCCCACATGGGAAGCTACTGCTCCAGAACTTAACCAAGCTTTCCAGCTATGTGCAGGATTATCTGGGTGATGCCTATTAAAGTTAAGACTATGAAAATGAATCCTGGACATGTGGTGGCAAGGGAAGAGCTGGGCTATTTTCACCTTTCCTACACGAAAAATCAAAATTCCCTCTGAAGGACCCGTGACTATGGAAATGCATGTATCTTCACAGCACTTCACTGGTACATCTGCTCCTTTAACTCCACTTTGAATTCAAATTTAAGGACACTCGTTCACTGGAAGCACAAATCTACCTGGAAAGCTACTTAAGCTTCCATGAGACTAAAATGAGTAAAGGGATAAATGAATTTGTCCAACTGATTTTACATACAAGTCTCCATCATCTTGTCCGAGTTTATTTTCCTCTCTCAAAATAGGAAAAAAAAAATGATAGGAGTGACAGTGCTTTGCTAATGTGGCCACAGCTTAAGAAAAAATTTTCAAAATCTTATAAGAAACTGAAATGTACACAGCATTTCCTAGAGAGGCAAAGTCTAATCAGTTCTTGATCATTCATAATAATTCATCCATGCTTCTAATTACAGATCATAACAACTGATGAGTGACTCCAATTACCAATCTTGCTGTGACACTAATGTGCTCATGACTAACAATAATACACCTCACCTCATTCTCAGCACTCATTCATGAAACAAATGTTCACAGTCTTAAAAACTTTAGGTTATATAAGGGGTGTGAGACAGTGCTAAGTGGGAGACCACTAAGAAGATAAGAGACACATTTTTTTGTATCAGAAGGATCTAAAATACAAAGTGTCATGGTTAGATCCAGGTGTCTCCACAAACAAATGAATGTGTTCTGAGTGATCGATCCTCAGCTGATGGCAGTTTGGGTTTTACAACCTCGTTGGAGCTGTGTTGTGGGGGGGGGGGCTTATGGGGGTTATAAACCCCCTTGCCAGTGTTTGGCACACCTTCCTGCTGCTGTTTGCAGTGCTGTGGCGGAGGTGATGTCCACCCATCTGCTCATGCCATCATTTTCCCTGCCAGGATGGAGTCTCCCCTCGAGTTCGTAAGCCTAATAAACCCATTCCTCCACAAGCAGCTTTTACTTGGGTTCTTTCTGCGCAGCAACAGAGAAAGTTGACTACAACTACAAGATCCTCTGCTGTACAAGTTTTTAGATAAAATTGGCTGGAGAGATGGCTCATCAGTTAAAGGTGCTTATTTGCAAAGCCTGCCAGCCTAGGTTTGATTACCCAGTACCCATATAAAGCCATATATACAAGTGGTACATGCACCTGGAGCTTATCTGCAGCAGCAGGAGGCCCTGGTGTGCTCATTCTTGGCAGGAGAGGAGAGGGAGAGGGAGAGGGGGAGAGGGAGAGAGGGAGAGAGGGAGAGAGGGAGAGAGGGAGAGAGGGAGAGAGGAGGGAGAGAGAGTCCTTGCAAAAAAAAATAATTTATATTTATTTGTTTTTCAAGGTAGGGTCTCACTCTACCCAAGGCTGACCTAGAGTTCACTGTGTAGTCTGAGGGTGGCCTTGAACTCACGGTGATCCTCCTACCTCTGCCTCCAGAGTGCTGGGATTAAAGGCGTGAGCCACCACGCCCAGCCTAATATATTTTTTAAATAAAGGTTTTTAGATAAAACAGATGCTCGGGTTGAAGAGATGGCTTAGTGGTTAACCTGTTTGCCTGCAGAGCAGAAGGACCTAAGTCCAATTCCCCAGTACCCACATAAAGCCATATGCACAAAGTGGTACATGTGTCTTGAGTTCATTTGGAGTGGCTGGAGGCCCTGGCGTGCCCATTCTCTCTCTCCACTTACAAATTAATAAAAAATATTAAAAACAAATAAACAGATGCTCAACAAAGTGGCCCATTTGCCCAGCACCTTGTGTGGAGAGCTCAACTACAAACATCTCTCTTGCAGTTAGGAAACAAGGTTGTCATCCTTACGTTAGAGCAGTCGGTCCACATCTTCAGGTCAATCAACTGAGAAGATCAAGCTAAGTGACCTGCACGGGAACAGAGCCCAGTGAGGTTCTGGCTTCTTCATCCACAAAGGCATCAAACTTGGGTGTTAAAAGTGAACATTACTCAGTTACAAATCATAAAATTGGGAAACACAGCATCATGTAAAATGGTGTTTTTCTTTAAATCAATAGCTTTTGCTTCTTCCATTTAATGAATAGTATAACAGCAGACTGCCTAAAAGCTATGTAGCAAGATAGATACACAATTTCAAAGCACTTTTAAGAATCCAAAGGCACAAAGCACTATGCACTTCTTCCACTCTGCCTCCTTATCCCATGTGTGCACATTCTGACATGGTGCACTGATGCTCATGGAGGACAGTGGGTCAGAAGATCAAGAGACCAGTGAAAATTGTACACATCTCCTTTGTAAGAAAATTTCAAAGTCTTGGCAGGCCCTTGAAGATAAAAAATGTTCTTCTTTTTAGTATTCACTGAAATTACCAAATTGACATTGTTTGATTCAAATATCTTAAGGCCTCTTTGATATATATATGAGGTTAATTTGGAACTGTAGGTTAATTTGGAACTCACTCTATAACCCCAAGCTGGCTTCCAACTCACAACGATCCTCCTACCTCAGCCTCCCCAGTGCTGGGACTAAAGGCATAGGTCACCATGCCTGGCTTTCTTAAATTTTTTAAAAATCTTGTGTGTACATTCATGTGTGTGAGTAAAGGTGCATGTGTGCCATGGTGGGTGTGGGACACCCTCTGATATTTATTCCTGGGCTTCCAAAAGGACCTTAAAGTTTCCAAAACAAAACTTGGCATCTTCTATCAACCTGGCTCCTTCTCCAACCTACTCCTCAGGAGTGGAATTCACTGAGGTGAATAAAAAACACCTAAGAGGGCTGGAGAGATGGCTCAGTGGTTAAGGCACTTGCCTCCAGTGCCTAAGGCCCTGGGTTCAATTCCCCAGGACCTACATAAGCCAGACCCACAAGGTGGTGGCCCTGGTGTGCTCGCTCTCTCTCTCTCTCTCTCTCTCTCTCTCTCTCTCTCTCTGCTTGAAAATGAATAAAATAAAGTATTTTTTTAAAAAAGAAAAAAACACCTAGGAATACCTTCCCTTCCCACCTCCCCCACCCACAGATCATTCACAAGTCCCAGTGAAATGTATCTCAAATAAATCTCTCTTCATCTCTATCACTACCGCCCTGGAGCAAGCTACATCAAATCTTTACCAGTCTACTGACACACACTAATGTCCTAACTGGCCCTGCTGCTACAGTCCATTCTTCCCTCAGCAGCTACAATATGTTTTTTTAAACTGTTGAACTTCTGAAAGAGTTCATACTGTCTCAAGTCTGACAGCCCTCTGAAATGCCCCACAAGTCAACAATGGTACCTGAAGACTGTCCAACATCTAGAAATTTATCAGTTTACTCAGCTGTTACTACACTGTTACTCTCCTCCACCACCCCAGCTTTTAAGAACTGCCTCTCCAACCTGATTCTCTGGTTGCCCTTTCTCATTCTACAGATTTCTGCTGGGTAGTTGCTTCAACTTCTATCACTTCAAATGCCACCAATGAGCTGAAGACCCCCAAGATACTTTCCTACACAGACCTGCCAATCTCTAGACCCAAACTATCTAAATCCTTAAATGCAGCTTCACTTCAATTGTCCCACAGAGTCGTTATTTTTAAGCTGAGTATACCAATGCCTGAAATCCCAGCCCTTGGGAGGCTGAGGCAGGAAGATTGTTGAGTTTGAAGCCAGCTGACTGTCACAGTCACCCAAGTCATACTATCTCACCATGGACTTCAGTCGCCAACACCACCCTCACCTCCACTGGCAGGCAGGCAGCGTCTTCATCTTCCCTCGTCTGCATTCCTAGTTAGCTGCTCTCATCTCCCACCACACTCTTCACACAGTGTAAAGCCCACAACCCTTCTGCAGAGCATTCAAATGGGACTGTGACGGTTGACACTGACTGTGGACAGGACCTAGAATGACTTGTCAGGGATCAGGTTAGCATGGGCCTGCCTGTGAGGGATGATTCTGATTGACTGAGGGGGAAGACCCACCTGAGCTGTGGGCAGCTCCTGGGAGAGAGCTGGCTGAGCAGCAGCATTCTGCTCTCTGCCTCCTCGCTGCGGACTGACAGTGACCAGCTCTGCTCTGAGCCCCTGCTGCCTCAATCTGAAATAAACCCTCCCTTCCTCCCTCCTATTTCCTCTTGTTATTTTGTCCCCAAGGAAGAAATATGGTGAGCTAGACTCCCAAATGCTGCTCCAGCCTCTTTCTACTGCCACCACACGAAGGGCCAGCAGCGCAGACATGCTGTGCTCAGTCGCCCTTTGGGTGGGCCTTGCAGGCCTCAGCTTCCTTTCTCCAAGAAGCTTTCTTCCTCGTCTCCACCCTCCACGCCTCCTGTCTCTCACACCACTCACTAGTGAACCTGCCTATTCACGTCTGTACTCTCCACAAACTACAAGCTCCTGAATACATTTAATTTCAAGATAAAAGGTGTTTCTTGTTGGGCTGGAGAGATGGCTTAGCGGTTAAGGCACTTGCCTCCAGTGCCTAAGGCCCTAGGTTCAATTCCCCAGGTCCTACATAGGCCAGACCCACAAGGTGGTGGCCCTGGTGCGCTCTCTCTCTCTCCTCTCTCTCTCTCTCTCTCTCTCTCTCTCTCTCTCTCTCTCTCTCTCTCTCTGCTTGAAAATGAATAAATAAAATAAAAAATATTTTTAAAAAAGGTGTTTCTTGTTTTATTCTCTTCACTGAGGAGCATTTTAATCTCTACAACAGTTCACCTAAATTTTCAGCACCATGGAAACCAAAGAGGAAAATATTTTAGTACTAGGTTTTTGAAATGTCTTTATCTAATTTCATAGCAAACAAACTCTTTTCCCTCCGCCAATCAGAAGAAGAAGGGTAGTGTGAAGGTATTTACTTTATTAAACATATATCTCTATAAGCAATCATGCATTGCTTCGCTTATCTTTAGAAGTCTATTGGACTGTTTTTTAAACTCACCTGGTTTTGCTAATCAAAATTCAAGCATTTTCAACTTTCTGCTTTGTCAGTTTAGAAGCACACGACTAACAATGGCTCCAGTGCTCTCTAACTCCTGATAAGTATTCTTTACCATAAGTGTAAAACAAAGACAGAACTAATTAAGCTGACAAAATATACAATTTTTGAATCTACACTTATTATTTGGTATTCTTGAACTGCAAATTCCAAGTCCAGTCTTTAAAAAAATTCTTGTTTTGGGCTTTTAATCCTTCTTAGCCATTATAACACTGTTTAAAACCCACAGACTCCTCCTACTTTAAAGAAAGATTCTCGGAGACATGAATAGAACACTATTTATTTAGAACAAAGTGGAGCTAATTCCTAAAGGAGTCTCAGGAAATGACTTCTGAGGCCCCAGTTCTCACTGGAGGGCTCAGCTAGATATGCCAAGGTAAGGTTAAAGTGGATACAGTTAGCAGAGCCATTCCAGGACTTGTTCCCAAGAATCCTCCTACCGTTCATTCGTTCGTTCATATCCAAGTTAGAAATAGCTTCTCAGTTCTGTCATGTGAACCTATCATATTCAGCATACTGCAAACAAAACAAGAACCAAACCAAACCAAAAAAAAAAAAAAAAACCTCAGTAGGTTTCTTTAGGAAATTATAGGATTTCTAAAATTCTTCATTACTCACTCAAAAAGCCTACGTAAACAACTTCCTTCAGGGAAAAGTTCAAAAGATATACACGAAAAATAGCCTTGACACTGCTCATTAGTCAATTACCCTGCTCAGACAGGCATTCTATTTTGTATAAACCAGCCTGTTATGTCAAACTCTTCCAGCAATTAGGTGCCTGTTACATAATAATGTGCTAAAAGTAATTATATACTTAAAAACTGCTCCTTTCATCTCCTTTAAGGACATCCTTATAAATAAAGACTGCACTTCAAATTTAGAAATTAATGTAATCTAGCTGGGCATGGTGGTACAAGACTGTAAACCAAACATGGGAGAGCCTGAGGCCAAAGAAGCATGAGTTTAAGGCCAGCCTGGGCTATATAGTGAGACCATGTGGTTAAAAAAATAATTGTGGAGATAAGCCGGGCATGGTGGTGGTACACACCTTTAATCGAAGCACTTGAGAGGCAGAGGTAGGAGGATCACTGGGAGACCAGCCTGGGACTACAGATTAAGTTCTAGATCAGTCTGGGCTAGAGTAAAACCCTGCCTCAAAAAAACCTAAGTAAATAAATAATATAAAAAAGAAAGGTACACTAATCATTTCAATTTAACCATACCACCTTACATAATACCTTTCCAGGCAACAAATCAATGTTATGTATCACTCACACTATCACAAATACAAAAGCAAACCCTTGTTAGAAACCCATTCTTACTATTTACTATCAAAGTACTAAGAAACCAGATTCCTTTACTTTGAATGCCTCTGAACTATTTTTGGCATAAGTATATTAAAACAAACAGCAAATAGAACAGAACAGAGTGCATGTCTGGTAGACAACACTGAACATCTCTGGGAAAAGCAGTCAGCTGGGAGAGAGAATCACGAGAAGATACCCACATACACTTATAAAAACAGCAACTCTGTCTATCATGAGCACATTTATTAGAATGCTGTATTTGGCAGTATGAGTTTTGAAAGAAACAGATAATGACAGCTGCTTTCACACACAAAAAATTACCTCATTCTGGAGCGAGAACATCACTACATAACAACTGAACATTCACTCAAAACAACAAATCAACAAACATAAGCTTTCCTCAAACTGGTCAGCAGAGATCCTCCCTGCCTACCATCCACAAACAGCCTTGGTTAGGAGTTAAAAAAAAAAAAAAAAGATACAATGTGAAAGCACTGGAGGAAAACACTGCTCTTTTTTTGAGAGTCTCATGTTTTCCCAGGCTGGCCTCAGACTTGCTATGTAGTCAAGAATGACCTTAAACTTCTGTTCTTCCTGCCTTAACCTCTGAGTGCTAGGATTACAGGCATTCACCACCATGCTCAGTTTATTCAGTTTTGAGGATCAAACTCAGGACTTCATGTATACTAGGCAAGCACTTTATCAACTGAGCTACATCCCTAATCCCATTCAGGAAGATTCTTTTTAAAAAATATGAGTTGTTTGCAAGAGAGAAAGAGGGATAAGAGAGAGGGAGAGTGAGCATATGCCAGCCACAGGGTTTCTTTCTACTACAAACAGACTTCAAACCCACGTGCTTCTACCTTTGTGGGGCTACTGAGTTATCAAACCTGGAGCACAGGCTTTGCAAGCAAGTGCATTTAGCCATTGAGCCATTTCCCCAGCCCCACGGAAAACATTTCTTGATACAAAATAAGGCATAAACCCAAGATACAATTAAGCTCGATAATTCATTTTTTCGATACCTTTTATTCAGTATGTCCTGTGGAAATATTAGGTCTTGATCTTCAAGAAACGGATGAATACATATAGACATTCCAGAGTGGTTGGAGTCGTCACCTGTTGTCCTGAATGATGAGATTAAACTAGATGAACTTTACCACATGCTCTCAAGGTTACCTGCCTTCTCAACCTCAGCTCTGAAAACTGACCACCTGGCAGTGTTTCATTATGACAGACTCATTTCATACCTGAAACTCCAGACCTCAACCACATTCACTTCCCTTCTGAAAGCAGCCCATTAACCACAGGGGGCAGCAAAGTTACCAGAGTAAAAGGTAAATACCAGGAGGTGAAGTGAACGCTAACACTGGTAAATGAGCCATGAGCATCACACAGGAAAGGACAAAGTCTCATCAATTAATGGCCTGATGACAGATGGCGGTACTCTGGTGATGGCAACCCTGGGAGCTTGATGCCTTGCCAGTGAACGCAGAATCTCTGGGGAATGGGACCCAGGTACGGACTTTGAAGCTTAGTGCACACCAGAACATGGCTGTACACCAGCGCCTTCGTCTCTAGCTGTTCACAACTGCAAAGGCTAAACTGAAAACATAAAGTACAAAAGTCTACCATTTAATATTTCTCAAATTTATTAGTATTATTGATGAACCTTCAAAGGGGCAACAACTCACTAAGAATACATTTCAAGGGAAATATTCTTTTTTTTAAATTGTCCATAATGAGTTACATTATTTAATGGGCAAACAATGAGTTGTTTCCCCAATTCCCTAATGCCCCTCTTCCCCATCCCCAATCAACTGGATATCCTCCTCCGTGGGCCGTCTGGATCAATCCTTGGGGCTGGGGACCATGGATAGCCTAGGAGTCATCCCTGTTCCGCCGGCACTAGTGTGTTGTTACTGAGGGGGGCCATGTCTCTGGATATTCTCCCCCACCAAGGCTCTCACAATCTTTCCACCCCCTCTTCCGCTCAGTTCCCTGAGTCGTGGTGGGTGAGTATTAAGGCTGTTTTATTGTTTAAAACTTAGGAGTCTCTGTACTTCTGCTTTAGGTTGTGTCAAAAATCATTGGAGGATCCATATGGAACCCAGCAGAGAATGATGAGACGAACAAGTGACCCATAGCCACAGCCAATCAGTCAACACAGGATAAGCCAGTGAGACAGACATCAAGGGAGATATTCTTCTTGCAGGTAGAAATGACTCAGCTCAGGGAGTTAAACCACCAGCCCGAAGCAATGAGGGAAGCAATGAGGGAGGACTAGGCTGCTGACAGGCTCTCCCCCAGTGCTCACAGCAGCTAGCTGGACTAGATACCTCCAGGCATGTCCGACCTACAGCCCAAGAGCATACATTTGGCCCAACATGTTGCATCATCAAAAGGTTTGACATGCCTGCTTCAGTTAGATGCTTCCTAAAATAACCCAAAATTAAATTAAGACCAAAAATGGGAGAGGGCCATACGATCCTAAATAGGAATTCTTAAAATGTTAGATTTAAATGGAAAAAATTTCCTACCGTGAAGATCAACACTAGACACTATGTTTAGCAATTTTTCTAAATCTATTCTTTAAAAAGTGAAAAAAAAGATCTGTCTTTGAGAAGTGATATGACAGTAGTCCTAAAATAGTCTTAAAATGACTAAAATGTTATATTCCTTTAGAAACATTTAAGTTTTTTCACATGAATTTCAACTCTTCCTTAGTCTCATCTCAATTATTAAAAGGGATATGTAAGGAAGGACTAACAACTTTGTAATCAACTACAAAAGTCAAAAGCTCAAGTGTGTAAAGCAAATAGCACTGCATCTCGTCCCCCCAAAAGATGGAGAATTACCACAGTTCCTAGGATGTCCATGTTCTTGTTCAGGGCTAACGCAGAAGACCACATTCTCAACAAACCAGCAGTCTCCCTCAGCCCTGTTTACACCAATGAGCCAGCACAGAAACCGAGTGACACTCAGGACATCTCCAGGGGACCCTTCAAGCTCAAGCTAGTTTCAATCATTCTTTGCTGTTCACTGGCTATAGCCTGTGAGAAACACATACATACCCACACATATATATACACACAATTACACTAGTCAGTTTGGTTTCTGTGCTTGGTTACAACTTCCTACTACAGGTTTTTAATATTTGAAGGAGCCTGACTTTATCCTCTGTACATTTCTACACTTGTGCTGAAAACGTTGCCACCTTATTCACATCTACAAACATTTTAAGTAGTCATACTTTAAATACATTATGAAAGTTTATATTTTAGCAATCCTGCTAATAACTCTCCATTTAAAATATCTTAATCTGGACCTTCAAGTAGGAAAGAGAATGGGAGCTAACATTCTTTGCCTATTTTTAGGCACTTAAATTATTTCACTTAATCCCTTGAATCCTGAGAGATAGAAGGTATATTCCCCATTTTACAGATAAGGAAAATGACTCAGAAAAATTAAAAAGTTACCTTTGACCCTGGACTAACCCCACTGACCCAGCCTTTTCTACTATACTGCTTCAAGTTTGTGTAAAACAGGCTTACAGCAAAAATACTGAAATCATTTGACCTGAGTCCCAATGTCAGATGCAACACCGTTCAGGAATGCTCACAGGTCTGAAATTAATCATAAGCCTTAACTTTCTCATCAATAAAATGAGAATAATACTGGCCTTGCAGAAAGTTACTAGAATGAACCAATGAAAGACAATGTGTGGGACAACACACTGAGTCACTTGTGACTCGCACACAATAGCATCATCACATGGTAGGTGTGTAAAGGCAGATAACAGAGATTACAGTTAAACAGTTTTGAACTGTTCCACTTGCCCTAAGCCATACAGGCTCATAATTACAAATAAAAACGTAAAATACTTTGAAAATGCTAAATTGTTATATAAATGTAAGGTAAAATAGCTCTATTTTACCCAGCCAATCCTTCAGAAACAAACCAAAACAGGTTAAACATGCTGAAAAACTTCCTATTGTGAAAGTTTTTTTAAATTTAAAATTAAGTTTCTTAATTGTTGGTTACCAGATGAAAAGATTAAGATTAAAAAATTCCTGAGCTGGAGAGATGGCTTAGAGATTTGTCTGCAAAGCTGAAGAACCCAGGTTCAATTTCCCAGTACCCACATAAAGCCGGATGCACAAAGTGGCACGTATACCTGAAGTTCATTTATAGTGGCTAAGAGGCCCTGATGTGCCCATTCTCCTCTCTCTGCCCCTCTGCTTGCAAATAAATACAAATAATTTTTTTTAAAATTAAGTCCTAAACTGGGCATGCTGGCACACGCTTTAGTCCCAGCACTCGGGAGGCAGAAGTGGGAGGATTACCCTGAGTTCTAGGCCACCCTGAGACTACATAGTGAATTCCAGGTCAGCCTGGGCTGGAGGGAGACCCTACCTCGAAACACCCCCCCCCAATTTAAGTCCTATACTAACATAAATTTCAAATACAGAAAAAAATGACTGATATATTCACAATTTTATTTCTAGCACCTAGCTTTCAGAGAAACTTACATAACAAAGAGATAGTGTTTTGGAAAAAAAAGTTTAAGCTTTACAATATGAGGCAGTTTAGTTTTCAGGACCTATATAAGTTTCTTATTTAAAAGCACTTAGAAGTCTTATTAAATATTTTCTATAATAAAATAATTAATTTTGAACATTTCTACTATCCAAATTGTGTAACCCACTTAGCTAAATGTTTTTGCAAAAATAAACTTTTTACAGTGGAAAGTTGGATTATTTTGTTATTCCTGACTCAGTATTGCTTTCAGGAAAACTACTTGGCACTTTGCCAATTCAGACCCATGTGGACACAGTGTAAAGCAATCAAGTTGGTATAAATACTTGAAAGATCTTGGACTGGAAGGCCACATATATCCGAATCATGCCACGCTATATTGTATTTCAGAGCAGAAAGAAAATTTCTCTTTCATACACATGCTAAAAGGCTTTCCACTATTTTTTGTTAAAGCCATGAATGTAAAAACTACTGACAGAAAACACTGTGGCATCAAGGTTACTACAGAGTTCAGAGTGAAGCAGCGGCATACTCAAAAAGAGAAATAAAAATTTCTCAAGCACTTTCGCACCTAGAGTAAAATAAAAGTAGTTTTTCCTATTAGTGGGTAATCTAAGTAAAGGTTTTAGTTCCTCCACTAAGGATGCATAAGTTTATCTTAATTTATAAGAAATATATTTCATGTAAATATCTAGAATCAAAAGTTACAGTTTTTTTGTCCAACAGTGACCAAATACTATAGACAAAAAGAGAAATATGGGACCTGCAACTTGTTGAACCCAATATCATATTAACGTGGATGATTACTGATTCGATTCCTATTCCTAATTCATATTTTTGTCAACTTTAAGAGTAAAATGTATTAAAGCTACAACTCCGGATTGAGACTAACCATGTGTTTTAAAGTTAATCATTGTATTTTAAAAGGTGGATATTAATTACAGTACTAGGAACCAGAACAGCTCACTAAGAAAAAAGAAAAAAGCTAGTATCAAGGCTTCAAACTAAAAATAACTTGAAAAATATCAAAGCATGAAAGATATTGTTTTAATTAAATGTAAAAATTCAGACCTACAAATATGTTCACACTAATGGGTAAGATGACCTCCTCAGGCCTCAGCCATGCCTCTTCTGTAGTCTACTGTTGACTGCTATGGAGATTTTAACAATGCTGGTCTGCTAAAGGGCAATCCAATAAGAAATGTGATAGCAGAGACTATATATATATTCTCTTCCCTTTTCAAAAGGCAGTTCGAGTCTAGCTGTGGAATGCACTTGATCTAGAAGCCCCCCAGAGGCGGGGCAGTGGGTAGGGTCTCAATGGGACTCCAAAGCTGGTGGAGGTCAGCTGTGACCTGAGCTGGGGTTTTCTTTACACTTCTCGCCAGGATTCTAGGCTGGATTCACAGGCCTGACGACAGACCAGAACCAGATCGGCTGGAAGAGGAGGCTGGACCTTTGTCAAGCGAATCAGAAAATCTGCTCGACATTTATCTATTTCAGCACGAAGCTTTCATTTCTTGGCCTTGAACACTGGCTAGATTTCTGTCAGGTTTCTTACAAGAGCATTTTTTAATGCCTATGAACATCATCTTCCATAATGACTTCTACCTCATGAAAACCAAAGTTGTTAAAATCCTAAAATTAAGAGCCAGCGATTCGCAAGAACAGGCAAGAACAGCAAACAACTTACTGAAAAGCCTCTAACCCCGCTGGTGGGAAAAGCAGGCGAGCCAAAAGGGAGAGTGCCAAGCACTCCTGCGAGGCATTAGGCACGGATACCAATCTGAATTATGCGCAGACCTCACAAGGTCCTCGGAAGCACTGTGGACCGAGTTCAGTTCCACTGCAAACCTCTCCAAAGACGGAGGACGGGGGACACGGGTGCCGAACAACCCAGTACCTACGACACAACACAGCTGAAGGCCAGCAAACTCGTGTGGCCCGAGGATGGGACCGAGAGCCAGGAGGGTGGGCGCAGACGGCTTTCTTACAGAAAGTGAGAGTGGGCGCGAGGGCGAGGCTGGGCCCAGCGGAGGCGGAAGGACGGGGCTGGATGCTGGGGACGGGGCGAGCCCGAGTGGCCGCGCGGGATCCAGAGAGCGTGCGGACAGCGGCCAGGTTAGGCGGCGCGAGGGTGGGCAGGGATGCGCGCAGGTAGGTGGGCAGGGGTGGGTGCAAGTGGGCAGGGGCACCGGATCGTCGGGCAGGTAGGCAGGGGCGCGGGCGGGTCGGGCAGGTGGGCGCAGGTGGGAAGGGGCGCGGGCAGGTAGGCAGGGGGCGCAGGCAAGTGGGCAGGGTCGCGGGCGGGTCGGGCCAGGTGGGCGCGGGCGCAGGCAGGTGGACAGGGCGCGGGTAGGTTGGGCAGGGACGCGGGCAGGTGGGCGCGGGCGAAGGCCAGGTGGGCAGGGCGCGCAGGTGGGCGCGGGCAGGTCGGGCAGGGGCGCAGGCAGGTGGGCAGGGTGCGCCTGCACGGAGGGGCCGTGGAGGCGAGCGGCGGCGGCGGAGCGGGGGGTGGCGGGGCGGGGGCCCGGGGCGCCCCAGGTACCTTTGAGGTGCGGCAGGGGGTGCAGCTCCGCCTGGCCGCCCTGGCTGCGGAACTGCGACGAGCCCTGCGAGCGCTTCTGCCTCAGCGCCTTGCGCACCGATTTCCGGGTGAAGCCGTCCACTTTCTCCGAGGCCGAGATGGCGGCGCAGGCGGCCGACGGCGGCGACGACGACGACATCTCGGCGGCGCTCGGACGCGGGCGAGAGGCGCGGAGAGCCCCGGGCCACGCCGCCCGACAACGCCTCACTCACGGCCGCATCTCGGTCCCCGCCGCGCGGCCGGCCGAGTCCCGGGGCTGGCGGAGGGCGGGGCGGAGCGGGCCGGGAAGTCGTCGACGGCGGGCGGGCGGAGGGTGCCGAAGTTTGGACGGCCGCGGCGAGGGCGCGCGGGTCCGTCCGTCCGTCCCCTCGCTCAGTCCCGGGCGCCCGTCGGCCGGCCGGCAAGCTCCTCGGCCGCCTCCCGGGGCGCAGCCATCGCGGGTCCGGGGGAGCCTGTCAGCGCCCGGGGCGAACGCGCTCCTCCGCGCGCGCGCCGGCCGGCCGCCCACGGACAACTCGACGAGGCGGCTGGGACGGGTGCGGGGCTGTGAGCGCGCGCGCGCCCGGGGGGGCGGGAGGCGGGGGGCGGGGGAGCCTGACTGACAACTTCCGCGGGGTCCCGCTAGCCTCTCGGGGTTCCCGAGGCGGCCGGGGGCGGGAAAACATGCCCGTTCCTTCAGCCAATCACGGGCCTAAGCGGCTGACCGCGGGAGGAGGCGTGGCCTCCCGGGCGTCTCTCCAGGGGCCGCAGCTGGGCGGGACCGAGAAGGAAGGCGTGGCTTACGTGACAGACACCGACCACGGCCAATCGCAAGTGAAGACGGTGAGCGAGGGTGCTGTGTGCGTCACAACGGGGTAATGAAATCTCCGGGGAGGGAAGGGACGTGCCCTTCCACGCCTGCGCGCGGCTCCGGGCTGGAGTGACAGCCCGTGGGAAGAGTGGAAAACTCGATCCGGCTGCTTCCTTCCCGCGGGCTCGCGAGGCCGGGGTGCGGGGCGCCCGGGCGCGGAGCGGCGCCAGGGCTTGCGTCAATGGAAAGGGGCGGGGCGGACGTCAGGCACGAGCTCGTCCAATCGGAGCGAGGCGCTGGGCTTCTGGGCGGGCCTTAGAGCCTGCCCTGGTCCTCAGCCGCGTAATTGGTGGTTGGGGAGGTTTGTAGCTGCTGCGGTTTGGGGACCGCGGCTCCCCTGCGCTGCGCTGCGCTCCTTCGCCCGCGCGCGCGCGCGGTTTGGGCTCTGCAAGTCCACACCCTCAGAAAAGAAGTTTGTCATCCCCAACTCAACAAGCAGCCTGGGGATTGTCCCCAGACCCATCTGCAGCCGAAGGCCTTCAGCCATCACAGACTCTTAAGATCAGTGGCTTGAGCACCTGGGTCTTGGGATCTCGTCCTTGGAGGTGACATTCAGACTTTAAAGACCCAGATGGATCACCTTAGTTTTTATTTTTAATGAAGGGCTTTCCCTAGGATGCGTAAGCAGTGAGTCTCCCTTGGCTCGGGTGGGTCCTCTCCTGCAAGCTCCTGCGATATATTTAAGCAAACAGACCTGATTCATCCTATACACCGAAGATGGATGGAAGGAAGCAGGGAAGGAGGGAGGGAGAGGATGAATCAGGGGCAGAGTTAAGATATAGATCTATATACTCAAGACATTTCCTTTCTCGGATCCACTGGGTGGTGAAATTGTACAGTTTTCTGGTCTAGGAGGTTCAGACAGCAGCAGCATCTCTCATCCGTTCAAGCTCTGGATGGAATTAAATCTACCTCACAACTGGTCAAAACCCATTCTCTCTTAAATTTGTACCACCATCCATCAACATAGTTGAGGGGGTTTCAAGGTCACCACCAGACCAGCCTTTAAGAGGACACGGATCTGCACGGTTGAAGAACTACCTAGTACCTACAGTCGTCCAAGTTCAAGGCTCTCTTCAGTCTGTAGATAGAGTGTGGCTCTTTCACACATAGTTTGTGCTGTTCCAACGTCTTGAAATAAACCTCTAGACTCCTTCCCACAGGTTGAGATCTATTTTTTTCCTTCAAAACCCAGCTCGACCCCTACCTTTTAAGTTGCTTACAGTTGGGTAAAAATCGATGTCTCCCCTTGCATTCTCCTTGTGTTGATTTTTGTACTCCTCGAAGTACTGTTGAACATGGCAACATGTTCCTTCTCCCTTGAAAGGTCCTAAACACCAAGAGAACAGGAACTTAGTCATTTAATACCCTTGCACCCCACTAAATTAGATGTGTACAGGGTGGAGCCACATTATAGAGCAAGCTGACCTTTGGCTCTGAAGCAGCTTCTGAAGGCATCATAATTGGACCCGGTGCATCACCCCAGGGGTGGTTATTGAAAATGAAGATTTCCAGGGCTGGAGAGATGGCTCAGTAGGTAAGAATGCTACACAAACCCGAGGGCCTGTTTTGGCCCTAGTTTGATCCCCAGCACCCACATCAACAGCTGGGCATGGGCACACATGCCTGTAGCCCCAGGCCTGTGGAGAATGGAGACCCAAGAATTATTGGGGCCTCACTAGTCAGCCAGTCTGATCAAAAGTGACGGCTCCAGGTTCAGTAAGAGATTTTGTCTCAAGGAAACATGTGGATGAGTGACAGAGGAGGGTACTGCCCTCTACTACATAGACACTCAATAATGAGCTGGTCATGGTGGCACACACCTTTAATCCCAGGAACACAGGCCATCAGGCTTGTGTGGCATTCTTACCCACTGAGAGATAGGAGGATCACCATGAGTTTGAGGCCACTCTGAGACCCTACCTTGAAAAACCAAAATCATAAGAACAATAATAAAATGCATATATTTGGTCCTCATGGATGATGTACAATATTGGAATCCATGGGAAAAGCAATTTGACATCTATTTTTAATAAGCTGCACATACTATTGTTATGCATATGGAACTTTGAAACCACAAGTCTCTAGTAACCAGAACATTATTTTTTTTAAATAAAAGATAGTACAAAGCCGGGCGTGGTGGCGCACACCTTTAATCCCAGCACTAGGGAGGCAGAGGTAGGAGAATTGCCTTGAGTTCAAGGCCACCCTGAGACTACATAGTGAATTCCAGGTCAGCCTGGACTAGAGCGAGACCCTACCTCGAAAAACCAAAAAAATAAAAAATAAAAAATAGGGCTGGAGAGATGGCTCAGCGGTTAAGGGCACTTGCCCCCAGTGCCTAAGGCCCCGGGTTCAATTCCCCAGGACCCACATAAGCCAGACCCACAAGGTGGTGGCCCTGGTGTTCTCTCTCTCTCTCTCTCTCTCTCT
>PVHP010012637.1:5395-42523 GCA_004024765.1 Zapus hudsonius
TTTTTTTTTTCAGACACAGTGTCTCACTCTAGCCAACCTTTTTCTTGAGCTTATGATAATTCTGCCTCAGCCTCCTGAGTGCTGTGATTACAGGTATTTGCCACCACACATGGATATCTGGAATAACACAAAAGACACCATAGTGCTGAGAAGAAATGACAGTGAAGTGTTCAGCATGGGACATTTCTATAACACTTCCTGAGGCTCAGAGTCTATTGTGGAAGAGGTGGTGGAAAGATTGTAAGAGCCAAAGGAAGGGTAGAACTGCTTACAACATACATTTCCAGACACAAAATGGCCTTGATATTCATGATTTTGCAGTGCCTGCTAAAACCTACACATTTTGGAAGGAAAAGATGATGACACCGAAACAAATCAGAGACTAACTGAGAGGGGGAAGAGACATGGGAGGGGGTGGGGAGGGGATCATAATGGCTTGTTATCTATGGTTATGGAAGGTATCAATAAAAAGTTTTAAAAAATGAGTTCAGGATGGATGTGGTGATACATGCCCTTAATCCTAGCACTTGGAAGGTAGAGGTAGGAGGATTGCTGTGAGTTTGAGACCACTCTGAGACTACATAGTAACTTTCAAGTCAACCTGGGCTAAAGAGAGACCCTACCTCAAAAAAAACAAAAAACTAATACTAAAACAAGAAAAAAAACAGGGCTGGAGAGATGGCCCAGCAGCTAAGGCACTTGATTGCAAAGCCTAAGGACTCAGGTTAGATTCCCTAGTACCCACGTAAAGCCAGATGTACAAAGTGGCACATGCATCTGGAATTCGTGTGCAGTGTCTAGAGGCCCTGGCATGAGCCCATTCTCTTTCTTTCTATCTGCCTCTTTCTCTCTGTCTCTCTGTCTCAAATAATAATAAAAAAACCAAGTTTAAAAAAAAGAAAAAATCTGGGTATGGTGCTTCACACCTTTAATCCCAGCACTCAGGAAGCAGAGATAGGAGAATCGCTGTGAGTTCAAGGCCAGCCTAAGTGTACGAAGTTCATTCCAGGTCAGCCTGGGGTAGAGCAATACCCTACCTAAAAAACATAAATAAATTCAGGGTTTTTTTTTGTTTCAGTGCTGGGGATTATATTCAGAGCCTCTAACACATTAGGCAAGCACTCCACCACTGAGCTATATCCCTAGCCCTGGGAAGTCATTTCTTTTTTTAAAAAAATATTTTATTTATTCATTTTTCAAGCAGAGAGATACAGAGAGAGAGAAAGAGAGATAGAGATAGATAGAGAGAGCATCAAGGCCACCACCTTGTGGGTCTGGTTTAAATGGGTACTGGGGAATTGAACCAGGGGCCTTAGGCACTGGAGGCAAGTGCCTTAACCTCTGAGCCATCTCTTCAGCCCCCTGGAAAGTCATTTCTAAATATAAAGTTATATATAAAAACTCTAAGGGAAACATCTATATTTTAATTAATTACTTAGGCAGTGCTGGTGATTAAACCCAGGGTCTTTTGAATGCTAGCCAATCTGTGTACCACTGAGCTACAATCTCAGCCCTTAAATAGACATATATTTTAGAGAAATAGTGGAAAAGAGGCTGAGAGTTTTAAATCGAGTCTAAATTGTATTAAGTGATGAGCATTAAAAGTATTGTTACTTTGGGGGCTGGAGAGATTGCTCAGTGGTTAAAGGCACTTGGTTGTAAAGCCTAGCAGCCTTGAGTTGGATTCCCTACTACCCACGCAAAGCCAGGCACACAGTGGCGCATGCATCAGGAGTTCTTTTGCAATGGTTAGAGGCTCTGGTGCACCAATTCTCTCTCTCTCTCTCTCTCTCTCTCTCTCTCTCTCTCTCTCTCTCTGCTTGCAAATAAGTAAAGTATTTTTAAAAAAATCTTGTTTACTAAAAAAAAAAAGTTACCTTAATCCAGAGCTCTGCAAAATATGACACACAAGCCAAAACTGGCCTCTTGTGTTTTGTCAGTAAAGATTTATTGGAACACAACAATGCCCGTTTGTTTAGATATTGCCTAGTGCCAATAGGTGTTTTTTGCATTGTAATGTTACAGTAGAGTCATGGCAGCAGAAACCCTATGGCCATATACAGAAGAAAGCCTTAGTCCCCGGGACAGACAGGACTAAAGGTTGGAGACTAAAGGAATTCGGTTACCGAGACCATGAGACGCTTGATGCAGGAATCAATGTGGTGTCTGCAGCTCGGGAGCCCTGAGCCTTGCTTTGTGCTACTTGAGTCATTCAAGATGGTGTCACCAGCACCTATGAGAAGGAGCAGCAATAACAAGGAGAGACTAGGGTAGGAGCAGTAGAGATGTCAAAGAAACACACTTGAAGAGACAAAAGGAGTGAACAGTAAAATGCTTAAGGCCACCTCTGACTGGCCTGAGGTACCTCCCAGAGGCATGTGGGAAGAGAGGTGAGCTCAGTAGCTAAGCCTTAGACATACTGACCTTGAAGCTGTCTTTCCTCAATTTCTCTGCAACTTAAAACAATTTTTTTTTGAGGCAGGGTCTCACTCTAGACCTGGAATTCTTGAATTCATGGCAATCGTTCAACATCAGCTTCTAGAATGTTGGGGCGTGCACCACCATGCCTGGCTCTAGATTATGTATTTAAATATTTATTTATTTATTTACAAGCAGAGAGAGAGAGAGAGAGAGAGAGAGAGACAGACAGACAGACAGACAGACAGAGACACAGAGAGAATGGGCACACCAGGACCTCCAGCACTTCAAACAAACTCCAGATGCAGGCAACCCTGCGACCTGACTTTACATGGGTACCAGAGAATCAAACGAGGCACTAGGCTTTACAGGCAATCGCCTTAACCGCTGAGCCACCTCTCCAGCCCTCTGACTTATTTTTTAAGACAGGGCCTTAAAGTGAACCAAAGCTCACTTATTTAGCTAGACAAGCTAGGCAGTGAGCCCCAGTAATCCTCCTGTCTTCGCCTTCCCAGCACTGGGATTACAGGCACACTCTGCCACACCTGACAGTTTTCATGGGTTTTTTGGATCCAAACTCAGATCTTCATGTTTGTGTGGCAAGCATTTTATTCACTGAGCCATCTCCTCCACCCTTCCTTCCTGCCCTCTTGCCATGCTTTTGTGACTTGCTCATTGATAGTTTGACAGCTTGAATGTTCAGGGAGGTGATGACGAGCCACCTACCATTTCTTCAGACAGACATGCAAGTTATTCCAACCCTGACCTTTGCTTGCTCACCCTTGACTTCTGCATCAAATAGTAAGAGCTAGGCTTTCCTTGTCCTTATTTTTGCTCATGTACATTCAAAATATATTGGCAGGTCAGCTCTTTTGTTAAGAACAAGCCAATTACATTGAATTTCTGCATCAAATAGAAGAAACAAATTCTTTATGCAAAAAGGGAGAGTCCTAATTTCATTACCAATATAAACACGGCTTGTAGGCTTGTGTTTTGAAGCATAACATCATATGAAAAGCCCGTTGTGTCTTGGTGAAACTGATTCTGCTGGCTTAATTTCATGTAGCTTTCAGCAAAAATTAATTTGTTACAATATCAAAACTACAAACAAAAAAATCGAAACATGATTCCCCCACTGAGACTCAAATTGAAAAATGCCTGAAAAAAATTTCATACATTTTTGCCCCTTCCTTTAAAAAAGACTTAAAATGCCAATTCATTCTTTTGGGAAGATCAAGGTAAGTTCTTTTAAAGACAGAGTGAAGCTGGTGCAAGCCTGTAGTGAGGAGGATCAAGGCTTCGTGGTTTTCCTCCCTTAAGTAGTGAACTTGAGGCCAGCCTGGACTATATGAGACCCTGTATCAGAACAACAACAACAAAATAACAAAAGTAAATAAAGACATAGACTGGAAATGAATATGGAAACATCTTTAGAGGTTTTTCATTACATTTTAAATTGTAGATACGCTTTATTTTGTTTTCCATTATCATTGGGGGATTTTTAAAATATTTATTCATTTGCAAAGAGAGAGCTCCAATAAGAGATAGGAAATGAGAGCCAGGCATGGTGGTGCATGCCTTTAATCCCAGCACTTGGGAAACAGAGGTAGGAGGATCGCTGTGAGTTGGAGGCCACCCTGAGACTACATAGTGAATTCCAGGTCAGCCTGGACTCGATTGAGAACCTACCTCAAAACAAAACAAACAAACAAACAAAAAAAGAGAAGAAGAAGAAGAAGAAGAAGAAGAGAGAGAGAAAGAGAGAGAGAGAGAGAGAGAGAGAGAGAGAGAGAGAGAGAGAGAGAGAAAGGAAATGGACATTCCAGGGTCTCTTGCCACTGCAAATGAACTCCAGGTACATGTGCCACTTTGTGTATCTGTCTTTACCTGGGTACTGGGGAATTAAATTCAGGCCATCAGGCTTTGCTAGCAAGAGCCTTTAACCACTGAGAAATCTCTCCAGCCTAGGAACTTTTAAAAATGAGAACAAAATAAAAAATTTTGATAGCATAGTAAACCTTGCTTCTAATGTATCTATTGTAACATATGACTGCATAATGTTCAGCAGAGTTTTTCTTTTGCCTTTTTGTTTTGTTTTGTTTTTTTCGAGGTAGGGTCTCACTCTAGTCCAGGCTGACCTGGAATTCACTATGTAGTCTCAGGGTGGCCTTGAACTCATGGCAATCCTCCTACCTCTGCCTCCTGAGTGCTGGGATTAAAGGTGTGTGCCGCCACTCCCGGCTTTTCTTTTGCCTTTTTAAAGGGAAAAGTTCAAAAATTTAAATAATGCTACATGGGGTCAGTCATTAAATTAAAAAAAATTTATTTGCAAGCAGAGAAAGAGAGAGGGAGAGAGATGGAATGGGTGCACCAGGGCATCCTGCCACTGCAAACAAACTCCATTCCCACATATCACCCTGAGCATCTGGCTTTATGTGGGTATGGGGATTTGAACCCAGGTGGTCAGGCTTTGCAAGCAAGTGCCTTTAACTGCTGAGTCATCTCTCCAGCCTGGTATTTTTTTTTTTTCTGAGGTAGGGTCTCACACACCTGGAACTCAATCTGTAGTCCCAGGCTGGTCTCGAACTCACAGCAATTCTACCTCTGCCTCCCAAGTGCTGGGATTAAAGGCATGCAATACCACAACCAGCCTTTTCTTTTCTTTTCTTTTTTGAGGTAGGGTCTTACTCTAGCTCAGGTTAACCTGCAACTCACTCTGTAGTCCACAGTGACCTTCTACCTCTGCCTCCCAAGTGCTGGCATTAAAGGTGTACACCACCACACAGGCTGGGTTTTCCCCCCCACTTTTAAGGGAGAAGTTCAAAAATTTAAACAATGCTACATGTGGACAGTCATTTTTTATAAGCTTAATGGATTTCGTTTTCAGATCTTATTTTATTTGCTCCAATGAGCATTACCAAAAGTTAGTGTAAGGAGCTGGAGAGATGGCTCGGTGGTTAAAGATGCTTGCTTGCAAAGCCCAACAACCTGGTTCAAATCCCCAGTACCCTGGTAAAGTCAGATGCACAAAGTGGCACATGCGTCTGGAGTTCGCTTGCCGTGGCACGAGACCCTGGCATGCCCATTTCCTTTCTCTCTCCTCTCTGCTTGCAAATAAATAAATAAATAAATAAATAAATAAATAAATAAATAAATAAATTTTTAAAAATCTCCACAACTCACTATGTAGCCCAAGCAGACCTGAAATTTATGATCCTTCTGTCTCAGCCTCCCAAGTGCTGAGATTACCGTCATGGGCCACCATGCCTGACTGCCTACGGTGGTAATTTACAACACAAAGAGGTAGCAAATCTTGGTGGGTCTCTTAAGTCCACTCCTGAGCACATCTGTATATATATACATGTGTGTATACATATATAGGGATTTGGGGGTAAAATGATATACTGATTATGAAATAATCATGGAATATTACCTATTTTATATAATATTGCAATGTTTTCAATGCTGTTGACTTCCTGTTTTACGGGCACGTGGGAAGTGCTCACGGTCTGAAGTGACAGCACACCTGGCCTTTCCCGCTCAGATTCTGGGACCAGCCTGTCCCACTGCCACCTGAGCAGGGTTCTGGAGCAGAGGCGTTAGCGGAGTCACCCTTGGATGTAGGGGGCGGAGCCAGCGCTGTGAGGGCGGAGCCAGAGCGAAGCAGGGGGGGCCGTGCCGGGCAGTATCAGGGCGGCGAGGGCGGGGTCAAGGCGCAGCAGGGCTGGGCCAGGCCACGCCCGGGGCGGTGTCAGAGCGGCGAGGGCGGGGCCAGCGCGCGGCAGGGCGGGGAGAGCCACGCCCAGGGCGGTGTCAGAGCGTCGGGGGCGGGGCCAGCGCGCGGCAGGGCGGGGCCTCGCGGTAACGGTCCCGCGAGCTCACCGCACGGGCTCCCGGGTGCGGGCCGAGCGGCTGTGGAGAAGTCGCGAAGCGCGGCGCGGCGGAGCGCCGTGGATCAGTTAGGCAATCTCGGAGCATCCGGTGAGCAGCCGGGCAGACGGCGGCGCGGGGCCAAACTCCAGTTCTGAGGGACACGGCGTGCGCTGTGGGGAAGCCCGCGCTGGAGCTGCGGGTGCCGGTGCTGGAGTCCCGCGGGTTCGCGCGCCGCTCCTGGACGTCAGGAGGCTCTCGTCAGGCTCCTCAGGGGTCTTCCAGTCAGGACCCCCCAACAAGTACAGTTCCTCAGGGGTCCTCCAGTCAGGTCCCCCCAACAGGTACAGCTCCTCAGGGGTTCTCCAGTCAGGTCCCACCAACAAGTACAGGTCCTCAGGTGTCTTCCAGTCAGGACCCCCCAACAAGTACAGCTCCTCAGGGGTCCTTCAGTCAGGTCCCCCCAACAGGTACAGCTCCTCAGGTGTCTTCCAGTCAGGTCCCCCCAACAAGTACAGGTCCTCAGATGTCTTCCAGTCAGGTCCCCCCAACAAGTACAGCTCCCCAGGTGTCCTCCACTCAGGACCCCCCCAACAAGTACAGCTCCTCAGGCCCCTCCTCTGCTGGGTGCCTCCGGATCAGGGCCTGGCTCACTTTGTAGTCCAGGTTAGCCCTGAATTTGTGATCCTCCTGCCTCAGCCTGCCATGTCCTGGGCTATTGGATTACAGGCCAGAACCACTGTTCCAGCCTTGGGGGAGATCTCCCCTGTCCCCAAGCTCTGTCCTCTGCACTGCTCTCTGCTCTCCCTTCTCCTCCAAACCCTCCCCTTTCTCTGTCTTCTCCCTCTCCCCTCTCTCCTCCCCCTTCTCTCTTCTAACTTGTCCCTGCTCCCCCTCCTCCTCTTCCCTTCTCTCTTTCAACAGGGTGTCAAGTACCCAGGCTGGCTTCAAACTCACTATGTAGCCCAGGTTGGCCCTCATCTTCTCATCCTCTTGTCTCATCCTCCCAAATGCTGGGATTATAGATGTGTGTACTAGGTTTGACTGGGAGGGAGTTTTTCAGGGGGCAGAGAGAGCCTGTTGGTGTAAAACCCCACACTCAAGGGCAGAGACAGTCTATGTGCAGAAAACCGTGGAACAGTCATGTATGTATGTATGTATGTGCATCATGCAGCATCCTAGAGAAAATGTCGATTATCAGGGTAGAGTGTTGTTATGTGTAAACTATATAAGACCTACATGAGCTATATTCTGTAATATGTAAATACTCTATATGTGTGTATATCACCAAATATGTCATCTATATCCTTGTCAAATACTCTTTCAGTTTGTATTAGGCTCCCTTTTGGGTTTTGACAGTGTATGTCACCTAACCACCACTACAGGATACTACAGACTAGCTTCCCTCCCCTAGAACTCCTTTCTGCTCCACTGGTCTTCCCTTCCTCCTGCCCACCCTAGACCCCAGCAGTCAGGGAGCTTTTCACTGTATCTAGACTTTTGACTTTTCCAGAATGTTACCCAGTTGGAAATCATCAAAACACACGTTATAACACTGATTGAGCACTACATTTCACCAGAATTTCAAACAGACTGACATTTTGGATCCCTGTCATAGAATTTTTCAAGCTCTAAGCTTGTCAGCTATAAGATGCAAATGTATGAGAAGGACATAGAATGATAAGCGTTTGGAAATGGTATTTAAATGTAAGCCACATGTTCTTTAAAGAAAAAATTTTTTTGAGGTAGGGTTTTTGCTCTAGCCCGGGAGGCCAGCCTGAGACTACATAATTAATTCCAGGTCATCCTGGACTAGAGTGAGACACTACCTCAAAAAACAAACAAAAAACCCAAAGGAGTGAAAGATTGACAAGGTCAGGGGCATGAGGAGAAGTGACCAGAGAGAATTAGGAGGAAGAAAGAACTAGCAGAACTTGGCAAGGATTGTCTGGGGCCTAACTGATGAAGAGACTTTTTTTTGTCAGGGTCTCATGTAACCAAGGCTAGTCCCAGACTCACTATGTATCTAAGGCTAACCTTGAACACGTGAGCCTCCTGCCTCCACCTTCCAAGTGTGAGGATCATAGACATGCACCACCACCAGACTGAAGAAGAGGAAATGTCAATGTGGAAGGCAATGCAATTATTTGATGGGCAATTCTGAGGAAGCTCCAGAGCATCAGGCCTAGTGAGTAATCTTGGTATTGAAAAGACATGCAGTTCATGTAGGTGTGTACACATGTGTGAAAAAACACATTTTGGGCTCTCACTAGCACCATATTATCAACAATAACTTCCCCTCTGCTCATAATTCCTCTATCCCAGGCCCAGATCTAAACCTGACTGACTTGTCTGCTCAGAATTTGACAGTAGCCTCAAATCAGGAAGTCAGTGGGTTTAAGGGCTGACTGCCACCTTCAGCTGACCAGAGACAAACAAGCAGCTAGCAGTGCCTCTTCCTCATCACAGCCCTCAGAGTCCCCTTCCTTTATGCCCAAGCTCCTGAGGAGGTTAAGGAGCAAGCAGTGCACTTTCTCTTTGGAAGGAAACCTCCTGCAAAGAGGAGCATGGGAAGTATGGCCAGGTTATGCCCCAAACAAATGACTAGGAAGGTCCTGGGAGAAACTGGCCAAGTGAGGATAAGCTCAGATCAAAAAGGAAGTTACCCTGTTCAAAAGCAGGAGGTAGGCTCAGTGCACAGGGAGGGGAATTCCTGAGGCCTGGGTGGGGGTACTGTCAGAGATGGCTATGGTGTTCCTGCTGGCTGTGTGTAGGCTCAGTGGCATTACCACAGTTACCTTAAACTGGCAGAGTTCCTTCACTATAATCTCTCTACATTCTCACTAAACATTCATATCATTGGCTTTGAGGCTGTGCTCATAGTACCTAAAATCTGGCCTTTGGTTTCATTGCTCCTTCCAGAGGCTCCTGGATGAATTCAGGGAGTGGTTCTGGGGACCATCCTACAGTTTTAGCCACTATCCTGATTCTAGGCCTGAATTAGGAATCACACAATCCACACATGAATGAATAAACAACAACAACAAAACCAAACTATAGCAGTCCACTATACTAATCTTAGGTTGAGGAGATTGTATTGGAGATGTATAAAGGGAAACAAAATAAATTTATAACAGGATAAGATGGCATATACCTGTACCCTCAGCATCTAAGAGATGAAGGCAGAGGATCATGAGTTCAAGGCCATCTTCAACTACATAGTTCAAGGCAAGCTTGGGATACATGAATTTATGAATAAGCAGGGACAATAGTTGATGAATTGCATAATCTCTGTTTTATATTGAGCTCTTTATTCTATGACAATCTTGCACTTATTAAAACATTAGGTAGAGAAACAAGTCATACATTTTTGTGAGCAGATACTAAAGTATATCAACCATATACTTTAAATAATCCTGGAAATTGAAAGAACTTCAAGGAGATCATGTAATGTACATCACCAAACCACCAAGAAGGGCTAAGGGGAAAAATTTAGAGAACCCATTTAGTTGTAGGTGTGTTGCATTTTTATGTGCAATCTAGCACCTGAACAGTGCATCTTCTCCAACCTCAAGTGTCTGACATTTGGTGGTATATATATTTGTGTGTATGGGCATGAATGCCATGGCATACATGTGGATGTCAAAGAACAACTTTAAGATGCCTGTGCTCCACCTTCTTTGACATAGGGTCTCTTGTCAGCACAAATGAGCTGCCAGCCTGCAAACAAATGTCAGATTACCTAGCTCATGAGCTTCAGATTCTTCTAGCTCTGTTTACCATTGTCCTAGGTGGGCTGGGGTCATAGATGCATGTGCTACTTTATACCCAGATTCATGTGGGGGCTGAGGAATTTAACCCAGGCTAGTAGGCTTTGCAGATAAGCACGTTTAACCACTGAGATATCTCCCCATCCCATGTTTTTTATTTTATTTTATTTTAAAGTTTTTTATTTTATTTTATTTTAAACTCCCATGCTTTCTCACACTTTCTAGCCTTTTTCTTTCTTTCTTTCATTCTCTTTCTTTCATTTATTTTCAAGCAGAGAGAGATAGAAGAGAGATGAGAGAGAGAGAGAGAAAAGAGAGAATGAGCATGCCAGGGTCTCTAGCCACTGGAAATGAACTCCAGATGCATGTGCCACCCTGTGCATCTGGCTTTATGTGGGTACTGGGTAATTGAACATGGATCATTAGACGTTACAGGCAAGCACATTAACCACTGAGCTATCTCTCCAGCCCCCCCTTTTTTTTTCATTTTTGAGACAGGATCTCACTATTGCAACCCAGGCTGATCTTGCACTCTCCATCTTCCTATCTCAGCCTGGCTGCTGGGATTACAGGTGTGAACCACCATGCCTTTGATGGCTCTTTAATAACTATTTGTTGAGTGGATCAATGAAGTGAATGTGTCATAATTTGGCACATTCACTTGGTAAAATTTCATAATAAGCCAGAACAGACCAAGCCATAAAATGAGTGAGAAATTTAACATTGCTTAATTTCTAAGTGTTTCTTCTGGTACCAGAAGGCCTGTATTGCAAAAACTGCTACACTAGATGTTATTGAAAAGCAGTGATATTATTTCTTGAGGATGAGAGCTTGTGAACATCCAGGCATCTGCACAGAGTTTCCAATTCTCACTGCAGGATAAATTGTATCACATTTTAAGGATGAAGAAATTAAATTTTAGTAATTTCAAAATAAATGACCACAGAGTCATATTTGAGTTATCTCCACAGGCAGGGTATTCCTCCTAGAACTGAAGCCTAATGCATGAAGACCTTCACAGAGTTAGAGCTCATTTAATGAAGTAAAATCAGGTTAATCTGTTAGTTTGGTTGCAGCTTACATTTTTTTGTTTGGTTTGAGGCAGGGTCTCACTCAAGTCTGTCCTTGAACTCACAGTGATCCTCCTACCCCAGCATCCCCAGTGCTGGGATTAAAGGCATGCGCTACCATGCCCAGCTACAATTTTTGACTATAATGAAAACCTTATATGGTGAGATGCAAGTTACCATTTATTTATTTGGTATTTATTGATGTTTTGTTTTTAGAATATTTTAAATTATGAGGCAGAGAGAATATGAATATGGGGGTGCATCAAGACCTTTTGCCACTGCAAATGAACTCCAGGTGCATGCACCACTTTGTGCATCTGGCTTTATGTGGGTTCTGGGGAATCAAACTTTGGCCAGCAGGCTTTGCAAACACATGCCTTTAACTGCTGAGCCATCTCCCCAGCTTCCTTTATTGATGTTTCCTATGTACAAGGTAGCATGAGTTACACAGGTGAGGTGGTACAAACCTGTAATTCCACACTCAAGAGTCTGAAGGGGGAGGATTGTGTGAATGCAGGAGTTGGAGACCAGCCTGGACAATGTAGCAAGACCTTAGCTGGAAAGAAAAATATTGAAAAGAAATGCACATATAAAAATGAGATTCAGACTGGGGAGATAGCTTAGCAGTTAAGGCACTGGCCTTCAGGAACTAAGGACCTGGGTTCCATTCCCCAGTGCCCACGTAGAGCCAGATGCACAAAGTGCTGCATGTATCTGGAGTTCGTTTGCAGTGGCTAGAGGCCCTGGTGTACCCATTCTCTCTGTCTCTCTTCTATCTTGCTCTGCTTGCAAATAAATAATTTTTTAAAATATGAGATTCAGCATGATGGTGCACACCTTTTATCCCAGTACTTATGAGGTGGAGGTGGAAGGATCGTTGTGAGACCAGCCTGGGCCTGCAGAGTGATAGCCTGATCTAGAGTGAGACCCTACCTCGGAAAAAAAAAAAGACTAGATGCCTTGTCAGGTGTGGTGGCTCATGCCTTTAATCCCAGCACTTGGGAGGCTGAGATAGACTACTATGAGTTTGAGGCCAGCCTGGGCTACAGAGTGAATTCCAGGTCAGCTTGGGCTAAAGTGAGACCTCCTCTTAAAAAAAGCTAGCTGCCACCTCTGTCTTCATGGAGCTAAAGATGTGTTTAAAATCTCTCCCTTCCCCACAAACTATAATCAGGTGGGTGATTTGAGGTAGCTAGATCTTTGCTATATTTTTTAAAGTAGACTTGATGCTAAAGAATATTTAAATCTTTAATCTATTTGATGAGTTTGGGGCTCAGCATTGAAGGCAATTGCTTGCAAAACAGGCAAACAAAATCCATTAAATAAACTGTGTAGCAGAGGATGATCTTGAACTCTTGATCCTCTTTCTATGATTACATGCATGTGTAACTGCTCGGCTTTATTTTTTATTTCTTTTTTGAGATAGGGCCTCACTCTAGCCAAAACTGGCCTAGAACTCACTATGTAGCACAAGCTGGCCTTGAACTCATGGCAATCTTGTTCCTCAGCCTCCTAGTGCTAGGGTTACAGGTGTGAGCCACCATATCCAGTTTAAACATATTTTCTATAAGCTAAATCTGTATTAATTTATATTCCACCATTATAATAAATGTTTTCTGAAGAATGAGTAAAATAGTACTTGCTTAGATTTTATAATTTTTGAAAATGTGTATGATTTTCAACAATTCATATATATAAGTCATATTTTCTAGAACAGATTTGAAATATGGCAAACTCCTTTGCATTGAAGACTTTCACTGCACTTTCAGATCTGCACCCAAATATGGCGAATCTGGTAGGTTGCAATGATGTGGGTAATTTGAGTATTCTCTCATGAAACTATAAGGAAGTTTCTAGAATTAGTAGTAAAAGTTTAGCTTTTCCTTTCAGAAAAAAAGATAATTATTTTCACTTCTTAAAGCACATTTAAATTTTTTTGTTTTTGTTTTTTTGAGGTAGGGTCTCATTTTAGCCCAGGCTAACCTGGAGTTCATTATGAAGTCTCAGGCTGGCCTCGAACTCACAGTGATCCTCCTACCTCTGCCTCCTGAGTGCTGGGATTACAGGCATGTACCACCACGCCTGGCTACATTTTAATTTTTAATTAATTTTTATTTGGCATTCACTAGAGAGAGCATTAAAACCTTTCACAAGATGTCAGTATCTAAAAGGTTTAAGATTCAGGACTTTAGAATTTAAATTTGTTAGCAGCAATACGTAAATTTCGTTATAGTCTATGTTATTGTCCAACATGTTTGGATTAAGTAACTAAGCAGTTTTATGTTAGAAACCCTATGCAAGGAGAGCTTTGAAGACCATGGCAAATTAAATTGAATTATACATGTGCTTTGGATGAACTCAGTAAGGACTGATAGCATAGGGCAGTTACTGTGCTCTATCAAGTAATTGAAAATAAAGTAGAAACATACTAAGTATTAAATGATTATATTTGTAATAGCAGTTAAATGTCTTATTACTTTGTATTATTTTTCATGGAACTGAATATTTATGAAGATTGTTTAGATGTTTGTCTGGAATAAATACATTTAAATATTTCCTAGTCAAAAATGTTTGTTAGAGCTAGTAAAACATAACAAGTCCATGAAATTAAATTTACCATCTACATCTGTGTTTAATATTGTTCTTCTATACTTTTTTGTTTTTCAGCAAATAATCGGTATAGTTATTGGGAAAACAGATGTCAAAGGCTTTCCAGACAGAAAAAGCTAAGTTCTATTTAACTCTTTGTTTCATTTTTCATCAACTGTGGCTTAAGACTACAACAAAGTATATTTAACTGATTAAATTTTCTATGCCTGTTTAACTCCTTAAGAGCAGTAACTATGCCCTTATTGTTTGATCAGGTACTCAATTCAAAATTGTGTATGTGGGCTGGAGAGATGACTCAACCGTTAAGACACTTGCCTGAAAAGCCTAAGGACCCTGGTTCAATTTCCCAGAACCCACATAAAGCCAGATGCACAAAGTTGTGCATGCATCTGGAGTTTGTTTGCAGTGGCTAAAAACCCTGGTGTATGTTCTCTCTCTGTCTCTCTGTCTGCCTCTCTCTCTCTCTCTCTTTGCAAATAAATAAATCACATTTTAAAAAAAATTGTATATGTGAAGACAGATATAGTTCAGTGATTTGATATGTTCTATAACTACAGTTTAAAAGTTTTTGCTTACAAAGCCAAAATAATTATATCCATTCACTCATTATCTTGGAGTCTCATATCACTAGATACAATAGTGTCTAAGAGTATGAACACAGAACTGGATTGACTCCCCTTCATCATTAAGTGATGATCTAAGATTCTTCTTACATTCACCTCTGAAGATGGGATCTGGATGATAGATTAAATGAGTTCTTGGCACTAGAGGGATGACTCATTGGTTAAGGTGCTTGCCTGCAAAGCTTAACAACACAGGTTCAATTCCCCAGTACCCATGTAAAGTACAGAAGCACATGCATCTGGAATTTGTTGGCAGTGGCTGGAGGCCCTGGCATGCCCATTCTCTCTGTCTCTCTTCTATCTCTCTCTGTTTGCAAATAAATAAATAAAATTATTTAAATGAGTTCTTATGGCTAAGGGTTATCATAATGTGTGCTATAATAAGAACTCCAGGGTTAGAGAGATGGCTCAGTGATTGAAGGCATCTGCTTGTAAAGTCTGATGGCTTGGGTTCAATTCCCTAGTAAAGCCAGATGCACAATGTGGCACATGTATCTGGAGTTCCTTTGCAGTGGCAGGAAGCCCTGGTGTGCTCATACTTTCTCTGTCTCTCTCAGATAAATAAATAAATAAATAAATAAATAAATAAATAAATAAATAAATAAATAAGTCGGCGGTGGCAGCAGGTCTGGCAGTCAGTGGATGAGAACCCGCCCATCTCCAGCCTCTGGGCCTGGCCCACCCTGTAGCACGGTGACCTACGTTCCGGACCCGGCATCTCTTGAAGGCCCAGCCATGACCAACTTCAAATTGGGCATCGTGCAGCTTGGTGGGGTGGCCGGAAAGACCAAATGCATGCCAATAGATGAGCAAGACATCCCACTGGTGGACAGCTACTCCTTTGAGGCTCCGATGGAAGTGGTTGCTGATGGAAATGGTGCTGAGATGGAGGAAGGGGCTCAGGCAGGCTTCTTCATGAACTGCGGTGGGAGCGGCACAGGGGAGGCGTCGATTCTGGGTTTCAGGTGGTACATCTCAATGCTGTGACTGTGGACAATTGTCTAGACAACCTGCAGCTGGTGCCATGGGGCTGGCGTCCCAAAGCTGAAGAGACCTCCAGCAAACGGAGGAAAGCTTATACTGGCTTGTAATCCAGCAGCTTCCCACAGACCTCATAGAAGAGCAGTTTCCTGTTTTGAATATGACCCGGTACTATAATGCCAATGGGGATGTGGTGGAAGAAGAGAATTCCTGCACCTACTATGAGTGTCATTATCCTCTCTGCACGGTGATCGAGAATAGCTTCGGGAATTCATTATCTGTGGGTGCTGCCAGGAGGCCTGGTACTGTGGCTCCCAGTGTCAGCAGAAGGACTGGCCTGCCCACAAGAAGCACTGTCGGGAGAGGAAGCACCCCTTCCATCATGAGCTTGAGCTCGAGCGATGACGGGCAGGATTGCTGCCACTGCTGCAGGTTCAAGGCTTCCAGCTCTTCCGTGGGCATAGTGGAAGATAGAGTTGGCAGTTGAACCTGGAGGTGCCAAAGAAGCCAGTCAGGAGTGGATCCAGAACAGCTGCCATGAGACCCCACAGCACATGAAGCTTGTGGAGATGGTGCCCCTCCGTGTTCATCTCCAGCAGAGGCTCCCCAGGACCTTTCTCATTATTTATATGTTAATATATTTGTAACTTATGTACAGATTTTTTTTTGTTGTTGTTGTTGCGGGGAGGCAAGGGGATGTTTAGAAACTTCAAATAGAATTATTTGTCGTATTCCTCAAATGGCAAAGGGTTGGCCTCATGGCTAGAGACTGTCATGTAGCCCAATGTGGGGCCCCATGGAGAGGCCTGCACAGAGTCATGTCTGAAAGGGCAGAGTAAAAGGGTGGAATCATCAAAAAACAACAACAAAGAAAAGAACTCTACGTTAATTGTCACTTTTACTCTGAGAGGTAGCCAACAGACATATATCTCAAGACACAGTAATAAGGATGAAGGATTTGAGTAAGTGCTGAGATGTGTAGCAGAGCCATAAGGAGAGAAAGTATCACAGCAGTGGCTGTGTGCTTACTCGGACAACCAGATGTGTCAGTGGAAAATTCATCTTTCCAGTATGGAAAAGTTATCTTTGGTTTTAATTGTTCTTATCAAGGTGAATTTAGCAAGAGTTTAAAGCAATTAAAAGCTTGATTGTAAGCCAAGCATGGTGGCACATGCCTTTAATCCCAGCACTCGGGAGGCAGAGGTAGGAGGATTGCCATGAGTTCAAGGCCACCCTGAGACTACATAGTGAATTCCAGATCAGCCTGGACTAGAGCAAGACCCTACCTCAAAAAACAAAACAAACAAAAAAAAAAGCTTGATTGTAAGCCTGGTGTGGTGGCTTATCCCAGCATTCAGGAGGCTGAGGTAGGAGGATCACACTGAGTTCCCAGCAGATCTGGACTTGAGGGGATTCTAGGTCAGCCTGGTTTAGAGTGAGACCTGTCTCAACAAACCAACCAAACAAACAAAAAAGGTTGATTATGATTAAATTTGTCTTTAAAGGATGGCAAAATGATAGTATATCACATTAATGGATTTAAAATAAACTCTTATTACCCAGGGCCACCTAAAAATTTCTTGGCAAAAAGAGGTCACAAGTGGAAAGTTTAAGAAGCCCGTTTTAAACAAGTCCTTGATCTTTCTTTTCTTCTTCTTCTTCTTCTTCTTCTTCTTCTTCTTCTTCTTCTTCTTCTTCTTCTTCTTCCTCTTCCTCTTCCTCTTCCTCTTCCTCTTCCTCTTCCTCTTCCTCCCCCCTCTCTCTCTTTGAATCGCTTGTATTCCAGGCTGGCCTTGAACTCACTATATTGCCAAGGATTGTCTTGGACTCCTGAGCATCCTACCTCCACTTCCCAGGTGCTAGGATTACTGGCATGTGCCACTAAATCAGTGTATATAGTCCCTGGATTGAATGCCAGGACTTTCTGCATGCTAGAGAAACATTCTACCAACTGAGCTACATCCCCAGTCTCCTTTGTTTTTTTGGTCTTGGGTTTTTTTTTGTTTGTTTATTGAGGTAGGGTCTCACTGACCTGGGAATTTGAGGTCAGCTTGGGCTAAATGACTGTTTCAAAAAAAGAAAGGGCTGGAGAAGGGCTCAGCTGTTAAGGCAGTTACCTGTAAAGCCCAATAGCCTGGGTTCAATTCCCCAATACCCACATAAAGTCAGATGCACAGTGGCACATGCATCTGGAGTTCGTTTGCACTGACTAGTTTGTACTAGCTAGAGGCCCTGGCATACCCTTTCTCTCTCTGTCATTCTCTCTCTGTTCTTGCAAATAAATAAAAAAATTTTGAGAAAAAAGAAAAAAACACTGGAAAGTGCAGTAAGGATACAGTGCATAGTGAAAATGTCTATTATAATTAATTAACTACAAGTCAATTTTGTTACATAAATTAACTTACTGTAAATTAGGAATGTCTCAGAAGATAGCACTTCTTCGGGTCTTTTGATAACTTCAGTCTTCTGTCGGTGGATGTGCCTATGACAGCGGGAGTGGTGCTGGGTGCTGGAGGTCCAAGCTCCACCAGCCACTGCTTTCGTGCAAGAACTGCAGTGTCAGATGCCCACTGCCTGTTTCTTCATATTGGTTTTATTACAGAAGAAGTAAATGTATTTGGCATGCTATGCTAGCTGATTTCAATTTTTTTTCACCATTTTCCAGAAGGAGGCACCATCAAGAGTCCTGTATTTCATGAGTCTGACCTTGTTGGTGCATTTAGCCATGTTGCCATGGCTTTGGCCTGAGCCCAAAGAGCGTGATTTTATTTTAAATGTCACAAATTAACGAGTGAGGTGGCTCACACCTATAATTAAGAGGATCACCCTGAATTCAAGGCCAGCCTGGGCTAGATTAAGACCCTGCCTTAAAACAAACAAACAAATAAATAAATGAAAATTACAGTATTTTTAATATATACATATATATGTATATATATGTATATATATATATATATATATATATATATATATATATATATATATATATAGGTTTTTTTGAGGTAGGGTCTCACTCTAGCCCAGGCTGATCTGGAATTCACTATGTAGTCTCAGGGTGGCCTTGAATTCACAGCAATCCTCCTACCTCTGCCTCCCGAGTGCTGGGATTAAAGGCATGCACCACCACGCCCAGCCTTAATATCTATATATTTTATTAGAGCTCTAGCTAGCCAGCCAGTAGTTTTGGCAGAAGAAACATTTATTTATTTATTTATTTATTTATTTATTTATTTATTTATTTATTTATTTATTTATTTATTTATTTATTTATTGTGTTTTTGAGGTAGGGTCTCACTCTAGCTCAGGCTGACCTGGAAATCACTCTGTAGTCCCAGACTGGCCTGGATCACAGTGATCCTCCTGCCTCTGTCTCTCAAATGCTGGAATTAAAGACATGTGCCACCATGCCCAGCTCAGACATTAACTTTTCTAGAATCATTTATTTGTGAAATAGTGATAGGTACTTTTATTTTTGTTTTATTTCACATTAGTATTCCATTATTGCTATATTTTGTTATTGTTTTATTGCTTTTTTGAGAGAGAGAGAGCTTTTATATAGCATGGGTTGAATTCAAATTCACTGTGTAGCTGAAGATGTCCTTGAACTCCTGATCCTCTTTCCTTTACCTCCCAAATTTTGGGATTATAGGCATATGTCACCACAATCAGCTTTAATTTTTATTTTGTTTTATTTTTTTATTTTGAGACAGGGTCTTACTAAGTAGCCTGGGCTGGCCTAGAACTCATGATCCTCTGCCTTTGTCTCCTGAGCACCACCAGGATTGGCTTATATTACTTTTAAAATTTTTTTGGTGTGTATGTGTTTAGTATGTTGTGGTATATGTATGTGTGCATGGTGTATACACATGTGTATGCAGATGTATATGCCCTGACTTATATCCCTGAGATGGAGTCTCTCACTGAACCTGGAGCTTCCCATTTTGGTTAGACTGGCCAACCAGTGAGCCTCAGCAATCCTCTCTGCGCCATTCTGCTGGGGATACAGGAATGTGTTGCCACTCCCAGCTTTTTTTTTTTTTTTTGGTTTTTTGAGGTAGGGTCTCACTGTAGCCCAGGCTGACCTGGAGTTCACTATGTAGTCTCAGGGTGGCCTTGAACTCATGGTGATCCTCCTACCTCTGCCTCCTGAGTGCTGGGATTAAAGGTGTGCGCCACCACTCTCGGCACTCCCAGCTTTTTATGTGAGGCTGGGAATCAAACTCGAGTCCTGATTCTTGCACAGCAAACATTCCTTTTTGTGTGTGTGTTTCTTTGTCTTTCAAGATAGGATCTCACTCTATCCCAGGCTGATCTAGTGACCTAGAATTCACCATATAGTCTCAGGATGGCCTCAAAAAATCCTCCTACCTCTCCCTCTGCTGGGATTAAAGGGGTGTACCACCATGCCAAGCTTTTAAAATTTGTTATTCTTTTCTTTTTCACAGCAAGCATTCTTACCTGCTGAGCCCTCTCTCTAGCTCCTTGTTTTACTTTAACAAAAATGTTTTAAATTGTTTTTATGTTTATGTGTATGTGAATGCATGTGGGCAAGAGTGTCTGGAGGCCAGAGGCCTGGCTTTTATGTAGGTGCTAGGGGTCTGAACTCAAGTCCTTATGCTTGTGGGGCAAGCACTTTACTGACTGAGTCATCTCCCCAATCCCATATATTACTTTGTAAATTTTTATTTATTTATTTTTGGTTTTTAGAGGTAGGATCTCACTCTAGCCCAGATTGACCTAAAATTCACAATGTAGTCTTTGGCCTTGAACTCATGGTTATCCTCCTACCTCTGCCTCTCAAGTGTTGGGATTAAAGACATGTACTACCACACCTGGCTCTTTTTTAATTTTGTTTAAATTTTTATTTATTGATTTGAGAGAGAGAGAGAGAGAGTTTGTGTGTGAGAGAGTGTGTGTCCCAGGGCCTCCTGCCACTGCAAATTACTGCAGACATATGCGCCACTTTGTGTGCTTGGCTTTACTGGGCCATCAGGCTTTGCAAGCCTTTAACCACTGAACTATCTCTCTAGACCCTTTGACTTTTTTTGCAGGGGGAGAGTTTGGGTTTTTTTTCAAGGTAGATTCCTAGTCCAGGCTGACCTGTAACTCACTCTGTAGTCCCAGGCTGGCCTCAAACTCACTGTGATCCTCCTATCTCTGGGATTAAAGGTGTGCACCACCACGCCTGGTTCCGCTTAATTTTTTTAAAAATATTTTATTTATTCATTTTCAAGCAGAGAGAGAGAGAGAGAGAGAGAGAGAGAGAGAGAGAGAGAGAGAGAGAGAGAGAGAGAGAGAGAGAATGAGAACACCAGAGCCACCATCTTGTGGGTCTGGCTTATGTGGGTCCTGGGGAATTGAACCCGGGGACTTAGGCACCGGAGGCAAGTGCCTTAACCACTGAGCCATCTCTCCAGACCTCCTATTAATTTTTATATTCCCAAAAATAACAGAGAAAATTTTATTTTGGAAAAAATATACGTGGTGACCTCTAGTGGTCATTTAGTAGCAAAAATCTATTTTGAAATAACTAGATCTGAATTATGATTTAGGATAAAGCAATAGTAGTAGAAACAGAATCCAAGCTAAAATGTGGACAATTCAGGTATACATGTAACTTCCCTTTAAATATACAGATAATTGGGGAAAGGGAGAAAAAAAAGCCAATGGTGAGTTCTAACTATCTTGGCAGCTAGTTACCACTTCACTTTGAAATTCATCAAAGCATATGTATTGCAGACTGTACATTGGGGTGGGGTGTGGTAGCACTTACTCGGAATCTTATAAATCAGGATGATTACAGCAAATTCAAGGCCAGCATGACCTACATAATGATATCCTATCTCAATAAAACAGAACAAAAGAGTATATATCTGAAATAACATTTTCTACTGCAAGTTTAAGTATTTTATCATCAAAATAATCACCAATAATTGGTTACTTTATTAAACAATTGTTTTTATTCGAGTCATCTTCATCTGAAAAATAAAAGCATTGGTTTTTCTCTTAGATATTGGATCAGAAAGATACACATTCAGTTTCACTATTCGTGACTCGCCGAACCATTTTATAAATGTAGCTTCCTGGGGCAGTGAAGATTATATCAAGTCACTGTCTTACAGCTTTAGGATTGGCGAGTGTGGTAAGTTAGCATGGATTTTTGTTTGCTTGTTTGTTTTTTGAGGCTGAATCTCCCAGCGTAGCCTAGGGTAGCCTTAAACTAGTGGCAGTCCCCCTGCCTCAGCTTCCCAAGTAGACCACCAGGCCCAGCAGCATTTTTCTTGAATTGTTCCTAAATAATTGCAGTATTATTTTTGTGTTGTGTTTGTGGCAACTATATCGAGTCACAATGAAATAAAATATAGCTTATGATTCTGATCCTTATGAGAAAAAAATGCTCAGAGAAGGCAGGCTCCAGCATGTTCACCAGTACATGCAAACTCAGGAAATGATATTTTTACTAGGTACTCACCATGTTTGGGTTATTTCATATCAACTTTGTATCAAACCTATTACTATTGTAATCACATATCTGTCTGTAGGTATATATTAGAGACTCTGAAAAGATTTTGATAAAATTTATTTGAAATTTTTTTGGGGGGCGGCAAGTGTCTCAGAGTAGTCCAGGATGACATGTAATTCATTCTACAGTCCAGGCTGGGCTTAAACTTTTGGCAATCCTCCTACTTCAGCCTCCCAAGTGCTGGGATTAAAGACATGAGCCACCATAACATGGTCAGTATTTGAATTTTAAGAAACTTTACTTTTACTTGAAATACCAGCTCTTTTGCATCTTGATCTCACTCCAGGGCCTTTCTGACAATACAGAAATATAGATCTGGTTTGAACAGTTAATCACACAGTAGCTTGGAGAGCATTTCTTAATTTTGTTGGGCCGTAACTATGACATAATGCCCCATTTGGTTCTTCTTCTTCTTCTTTTTTTTTTTTTTCAAGGTAGGGTTTCGCTCTAGCCCAGGCTGACCTGGAATTCACTATGTAGTGTTAGGCTGGTTTCAAACTCAGTGATCCTCCTGCCTCTGCCTCCCGAGTGCTGGGATTAAAGATGTGTGCCACCACGCTGGGCTTCCCATTTGGTTCTTCTGATTGTTAAGTATGAAAAGATGACTAAAATGAAGTAAGAAACATTGTCACTTGATAGATACCAGCTCCAGCCTATACCAGAATCAAGAAAGCAGGTGAACCAGCCCTTCTTTGTGGCAGAATAGAGCAAGAGTCATATGGATATTAAATCACTTTTCTCCAATGCTATGGCATCAAACAGCCAATTACTCATGTCAGTTATTTAGTACTTAACCCTGGGTCCTTGACCACATGGACTGTCTCTCTCCAACTGAACATTGAACAGTGAACTATCAAGGCAGAAAAAATTGCTAACTTCATAGGGCCTACCTAGTACAGTTAAAAATATCCTTGGAATGAATGGCAGAACATTCATCGTATAGCGAATCTTTCAGTATTTACGTGCTATAGGTTGATGGTTGTGAGACAAATAAGAGATTGCTTCTGAAGTTAAGTGAAGAGTGGAGGCCAACGAAATATTTGTTCATTGAAGGGCATGTTGTAATCCAATCAAATGTTGGATGTAACTAAATCAATCAACTATTATTAGTATGGGTCACCTATTGGAATTCAAACCTAGTACCCTGGAAATGTCACCTGGGGTCAAAGTGATAGCTGCACTCTAAAAATCCATTTCTCACAGTGTCATGAAAAGATAACCTGTGGAGGATAGCTGATACTAGCTCAGAAGCTGGACATAGTATGAGGTTCAGGGTTACTCGCATTTGGTTTTGATTAATCCTGTCCCATTTTGTGATGTCACCACACTTCTCTGTTTCAGTGACAATTGAAAATCCCCTGATCCAAAGAAAGGAAACAGAAAGAGAAGAAAAGTTCAACCCTGCAACTCCTAGGTACAGAGACTAACAATGCTTGTGTTAAAATGTCTATGTTAATAATTTTGTATCAGATTAGCATAGGGCTTACTAAAGTAGTACTACTTCAGTTAGATAATTAGGAGGTATATAGGGTGTGGTTGTGCACACCTTTAATCCCAGCAGCAGAGGCAGAGGCAGAGGCAGAGCAGAGGTAGGAAGATCAGTGTGAGTTCCAGGCTAGCCTGAAGACTACATATTGAATTCCAGGATTCCAGGTCAGCCTGAGCAAGACCTTACCTCAAAAAAAAAAAAAAAAAAAAAAAAAGACCTAGGAAAAGATAATTATGAGTTGAATTTTACAATATTTATCTTTTTAAATAATTTACTTTTTTATTCAAGCAGAGAGAATTTTACTAATTTATTTATTCATATTCAAGCAGAGAGATACAGAGAGAGAGAGAGAGAGAGAGAGAAAGAGAGAGAGTACCAGGGCCACCACCTTGTGGGTGTGGCTTATGTGGGTCCTGGGGAATTGAACCCGGGGCCTTAGGCACTGGAGGCAAGTGCCTTAACCCCTGAGCCATCTCTCCAGCCCTATAATATCTTTGAAATAAATAGATAATTTGTAGGAATTTACTTAGATACAGACTCACATGAAAAAGATGGCTTTGCTTTTAGTGCAGTTTTCCTTTGGTATCTATGAAGGATTGCATCAAGAGTCCCCTGAGGCTACCAAATCCATGGATTCTCAAGTCCCTTATAGAAAGCAGTGTTCTATTTGCATATATAACTTTTATAACACAACTTATACTGTATTTGAAGTCATCTCTACTTCTGATACCTAATTCCACATGCGTGCTATTTAAGTAGTTATACTATACTTTAAAAAGTAACATTCTTTTTAATTGTATAATTATTTGAAATTTTTCAAAAATTTTAACATGTGTATATGTATGTATGCATGTTTGTATGTGTGTGGGCTCACATGTGTGTATGGGTGCATGTCTGTTTGGAGGCCAGAGGTTGACATTGGGTATTTTCTTCAATCACTCTCCACATTATTTTTCCATTTATTTATTTATTTGCATATTTGTGTGTGTATGTGGGGGGTATACTAGGGCCTTTTGCAAATGAACACCAGAGCACAGCCACTTCTGGCATCCAGCATGGCAACTGAATTCCAGACTATTAGTCTTTTCAAAAAAGTAGCTTTAATCACTGAGCCATCTTCCCAGCCCCCTCCACCTCATTTTCCCACCATCACTTTAACAGTTTAATGTTATCACTTCTGAAAGGCTCGTAGTTTTAAAATTTTTTAAAAATTTATTTATTTGCAAGCAGAGAGATATAGAGAGAAGAGAGACCAACAGATAGAATGGGCACACCATGTCTTCAGCCACTGTAAATGAACTCTAGATGTGTGCACCATTTTGTGCATCTGGCTCTACATAAGTACTGGGGAATCAAACTTAGGTAGTTGGGCTTGCAAGCAAGCACCTTTAACTACTGAGCCATCTCCAGTCCCCTCCCCTGAATTTTTTTTTAGTAGGGTAGAGGAGATTTATTGAGAAAAAGATAGAAAAGAGAAAAGCCCTAAAGTGTCTGGGCAAACATGCATAGGATTTTGACTTATATCCAAAGAAAGGAAAGAAACTTAAAAGAATGAAAAGTTATACTTTTTGAGTTGGATTTCAGAAAAGTGGGCAGGCCCCACAGTTAGCTAAACCTGTGGATGCAGACCTGCAGATATGAGTGGAGGCCAACTGTGCTTTGTTTCTCAGTCTGTAAAAATTGGACCCCAATCACATTAAAACTAAACAATTAGAAGAAAAGATACATCCTGCAAGTGCTATATTTGTATCTAATTGTGTGTGTGTGTGTGTGTGTGTGTGTGTGTGTGTGTGTGTGTATGTGTGAAGGTTTCATTCTACATTTATGCCTTACCATCTTGGGCCAGGTTCCTTGGAAGCAGAATCTGAGAGGATTCTTTACAAGTGGCTTGTGGAGGGAGAGCTCTCAGGAGTACCCTGAAAGGATAGGATAGGAGAGAAGCTGAGATGGAGCCCAGAAGGGAGCCCTGGCATGTGACCACCCCTTGGAGCAGGACCCTAAAGGCAGTGGCTGAGCTTCTGTGCACCGAATTAGCCATTCACTGTATTCCACCCACGCAACCCCCCTTACCCCCTCACTCTCACAGTGGGGCAGGACCTGACCTTCCAGGTGGTTTTGTCCAAGGGCAGTTCTGTAGCAGCTGACCCCTGTTGGTCTACAGAGGGCTCTTTCTGGGCATAGCATGCTGTGGCATGGATACCTGCACTCTTATCACTGTCCTGCCTATTCTTCACCTCCACTTATCTTAAATTCTCAGGTTCATCTCTTAGCAGCCACAGTGCATGTCTTTCCTTTTCATGAACACCTGACCTCACTCTGCACTAAGAACCCTTCGTTTTCTAGTCCCTTTGCCTGGGACAGTCTTCACCTATTTGCTTCTGCTGGTCATCAGTGTGTCTGCTTACATGTTGTTGTGGTCAGCTTTCTCGTTGCACAGAAAAGAATCCAACCAAAAGCAGCTTGTGGAGGAATTGGGTTTATTTTGACCTATGGACTCAAGGGAAAGCTCCATTGTGGCAGGGAATTTGGCAGCATGAGCAGAGGGGTGGACATCACCTCCTGGCCAACATCAAGTGGACAACAGCAGCAGGAGAGTGTACTAAACACTGGCAAGGGGGAAGCTGGCTATAGCACCCATAAGCCTGTCCCCAACAACACACCTCCCACAAAGTTCCAATACCCAAATTGCCATCAGCTGGGGATTGAGCATTCAGAACACATTTGTTTGTGGGGGACACCTAGATCAAACCATCACATCACCTCATTTGACCTTCCCATCTCTGTTGTAGTCCTTCCAGTAACTCACCAGGACTTTAGCCTTTAATACAGGTCTCACTCTGAGGCTGTTTGACTCATTGTTCTTGGGACGGACTCCTGCTCACATGTATGAGCTTCATGAGATCAAAAGTCCATCTTCATACACTCTCCCTGGGGCCTAGATTAGTCTAACACATAACAGATTCTTAGTAAATATTTATGGAATGAAGGGAGGGAGACAAAGAGAAAAGTGATGGAGGAAGGAAGGGAGATAGGGGATGGAGGGGCAAGGAGAGAAGGAAGGATGGAGGGAAGGACCTACTCCACAGAGGCAACAGACATAAAATCTGACCTTTTCCAGAACAGATAATTCCATAAAACCATTGTTATTCAACTGTTTTCACCGAAAAATGTGAATTTCACAGCCCAACAATCTGACATGGCTGGAATACAAGAGACCAGCAAGAAGGAACCTTGAGTTAGAAACAGAGAGGCTTCTTGGATAGTGTTCATTCCTTGGGAATAAATAGCCACAGGTCTTTGAGCTGGGAGGATGACCACAACCTGACTACAGTGTGAAGGATGAACCCTAAGGGAAGCTGAGTTAGGAGACCAGGACAATAGAAGAGAAATGATATAGTGAATAAGGCAATGGCTGGAAGGGGGAGGCTAGACTACAGAGCTATGAAGGCTGCTCCATCAAGGACTTGGAAAAGGATTGGACATGGGGACATGGGGAAGGGAATTTGATTCAAGCGCACAGTAAGAATTCTAAGCCTACTGCATGCACCATACTGCAGATATAAGAAAAACATAGTTTTGACTTAAGGCACTTAGGCAGTCAGGATCATAAGAAAGAGAAACAATAGGACATTGGGCTTTTGTAACCTCCTAAAGCTTTAGAGTGCTTCCATACCCTATTTAACTCTGAGACTGAAGCTCAGAGTCGAGCAAGGTCAGAGTATAAAAAGTATAATTTATTATAACAGTCTAAATTCTAACCAAAAATAATTGAATATGATTATTTATTTATGGTTTATCGAGGTAGGGTCTCACTCTAGCCCAGTTTGACCTGGAATTCACTATGTAGTCTCAGGATGGCCTTGAACTCGCAGTGATCCTCCTACCTCTTTGCCTCCCAAGCTCTGGGACTAAAGGCATGTGCCACCATACCTGGCTTCATGATTTTTATTTTATTTTATTTTATTTATTTATTTTTAAAACAGGCCTTTATTCTTTTTAAAAATGTTTTATTTATTTTCAAGCAGAGAGCAAGAGAGAGAGAGAGAGAGAGAGAGAGAGAGAGAGAGAGAGAGAGAGAGAGAGAGAAAACCAGGGCCACCACCTTGTGGGTCTGGCCTATGCGGGTCCTGGGGAACTGAACCCCGGGGCCTTAGGCACTGGAGGCAAGTGCCCCAACCGCTGAGTCATCTCTCCAGCCCTGTATTTTATTTTTAAATTTTATTTCTTTATTGATTTTGAGAGAGACAGAGAGAGAATGGGCATGCCAGAGCTTCCAGCCACTGCAAGCCAACTCCAGACACATGTGCCACCTTGTGCATCTGGCTTTACATGGACCCTGGGGAATCGAACTTGGGTCCTTCTGCTTTGCAGGCAAATGCCCTAACCGCTAAGCCATCCCTCCAGCCCATGATTTTTATTTTTTAAGATGGGGGTCTCATTGTGTATTGTTGGCTGGCCTGTAATTTGTGTTGACCCTTCTGCCTCTACCTCCTGAATGATGGGATTACAGTTGTATGCCACCAAGTCTGACTAAATTGAATATTAACCTGAAAGTATTTTTTTCTATTAAAAATGATTTGAGGGCTGGAGAGATTGCTCAGTGGTTAGGGCACTTTCCTGAAAAACCTAATGACCCAAGTTTGATTCTCCAGTACCCACTTAAAGCCAGATGCACAGAGGTGCATGTGTCTAGAATTTGTTTGCAGTGGGGACCTTATGCGCCCTCTCTCTCTCTCTCTCTGCTTGCAAATAAATATAAATATATGTATGAATTTTAAAAAAAGAAAAAATATTTGATATTAACTTTTTGTGTGTTTTCTCAATTTAGCCAATATAAATTATTGCTCAGTGAGAATCACTCAGTGGTCAAAGTTTGTTCCAGTTGTGAAGTGGATACCAAGTTACTTTCTTTGATACACTTACCTGTTAAAGATTCTCGGGATTATTACTCATTGGCTGACATTGTTGCAAATGGACACAATCTTGATGGCAGGATTATTAATGTGCTTGCAGCTGTGAGATCGGTAAGTCAGTAAGTGGAAGCCCCAGCAAAACCATGTGCAATTTAGTGGGGTACTGTGTCATCTTATTTGGAATGCAGTGGTCAGCACCAGTTGAACATTTTTGCTCTTTACCTTGGTAGTAAATTGAATTAAGAAAATGATAACACTTCTCATTAAGGGGAAATTAGCAGGGCTGGGGACATGGCTTAGTAGTTAAAGGCACTTGGTTGTAAAGCCTGATGATTTGGGTTCATTTCCCCAGTAACCCACGTAAAGCCATTTGCACAAAATGGTGTATGCACCTGGAGGTTCCTTTGTAGCAGCAAGAGGCCCTGGTATACCCATATACACACATTCTCATTTATATTCTCTCTTTCTTTCTTTTTAAAAAATATTTTATTTATTCAATTTCAAGCAGAGAGATGAGAGAGAGAAAGAGAGAGAGAGAGAGAGAGAGAGAGAGAGGGAGAGAGAGAGAGAGCACCAGGGTCACCACTTTGTGGGTCTGGCTTATGTGGGTACTGGGGAATTGAACCGGGGGCTTTAGGCACTGGAGGCAAGTGCCTTATCCACTGAGCCATCTCTCCAGCCCTATTCTCTCTTTCTTAAGCAAATAAATGAAAATCCTTTTTAAAATAAATGTAGGGCTGGGCATGGTGGCACATATCTTTTATCTCAGCACTCAGGAAAGCAGAAGTAGGAGGATTACCATGAGGTCAAGGCCAGCCTGGGACTACAGAGTGAGTGCCAGGTCAGCCTGGGCTACAGTGAGATCCTACCTCCAGACAAAACAGAACAAACAAATAAATAAAGGAAAATTAGCATTGTATCTATGAATGACTAGCAAAATAAGATCATTTTGGAATATTTATGCAGCCTATACCACTGTACTTATAAATGATCCACTGGCCCTATGGGACCTTTCTATACTGGGTTAAACAAAGGCATAAATAGAAAGGGTAAGCTTATTAACATGAATGGCCATGGTGTTTCTGCAACACCATCACATCTGTAATGTGATAAGCCTGTCAGGATGACCATAAACAAAGCTGCAGTATCTCCCATGAGCTGGGCACCCTCTGTTGTAGATCACATCACTTTTCATGTCTTTTGGCTTCTCTTTTCACTCCTTTTACCATGGTGTTATGGCCGACCTCTCCCATCCTCTGGCTGTTCTTTACTCTGACTTTCTCTTCTAGAACTTTTTTGATAGAGCCTGTCGCAGTCAGCCACACACCACTGGGATGAATCTCCAAACCAGGCACAATTTATGGGAGGAAATGATTTATTCAAGCTACAGATCCAGGGGAAGTCCCATAAAAGTGAAAGAGGCTGATCCTCTTTCACAGGTCCAAGCAGAGAGAAAATCCTATCACCAACACCACAGCAAACAGGCAGGCAGAGGAGGAGAGAATTTCTTCCCTTTTATATAGGTTTAGGGTGGGGTCTTACAACTCTTCCACAGACTTAATGGCTTCCTGAGTCTCTGGAATTTCCTTCCTGCACTGACTACACAGGAAAGGATGCTTCATTCTTAGCTTCTTTGAACTTCTTTACATCCTGCTCCCTACTGAGAGGCTGCCTTCCTGTAAACATCCTGAGATACCCACCCAAGATTACTTGAAAGGTCAAGTTGACATCAAAACTTAACCATCACCAAGCCTTTGCATTGACAACCTTTGTTCATGTACCCCATGTTCCCATAATCCTCTCCCATCACCCTCCCCTGAACTCCTTCTTTCCAACTAGGAACCTTTGTATTTATTTTTCTTCAGAACTTTCCCACAGGACTCAGTTCAGCCAGAGGAGCAGTGGTGATAGTGGCATAGGGGATGGCAAAACAGCAATGCATGGGGCCTTGCCTTGAGGCCTTCTTGTTCCATGAGAGAGCTCACTGGTCAGAGAAAAAGACCACTGAATTCTCCTCTACAACTTTGTTCCTCTGTCCCTGCATTGCAGAAAGACTTGAACATCATATTTAAAGTGCTTTTTGTGTTCCCTCATGTGGTCCTCACAAACCAACTTAATCCTGTGAAAACACAAAAGGAGGTATGGGCTGAGGCCTAGGAAGACTGAGTCCATTCAGTAATGGCAGCTCCATGCCAGGCTCTGGGTTAAGCCATGGAGAGAATTCACATTAAAGAATTCACATTCATAAAGATATATATGAATTCACATTCATGTCACCTGGGGAGCTGTCCTGGGCTTCTTTTTTTTGAAACAGAGTCCTGATTGGTATGTAGCCCAAGTTGGCCTCAAACTCATGTCAGTTCTACTACTTCAGACTCCTGAGTGTTGGAATTATATAGGCATATGCCACCATACCTGGCTGGCGTGGTATCTTAACAAATAAGACTCATGTATATCTCTCTGTGATTCTCTTCAAAGTGCATCATTTTTTTTAAAAAAAGAAAATATTCTTATTTATTTATTTGTAAATAGAGAGAGATATAGAGAAGACAAACAGAGAGAGTGAGCGCATCAGGGTCTCCAGCCATTGGAAATGAACTCCAGATGCATGCGCCACTTTGTGCATCTGGCTTTCCCTGAGTATTGGGGAATTGAACCCAGGTCACTAGGCTTTGAAGGAAAGCACCTTAACTGCTGAACTCTCTCCAACCTTTTTTCTTCCTCCTCCTCCTCCTCTTCTTCTTCCTCTCTCTCTCTCTCTCTCTCTCTGGTCTTTTTGAAGTAGGGTCTCACTTCTCTGTAGTCCCAGGCTATCCTCAAACTCATGGTGACCCTCCTACTTGTCTCCCAAGTGCTGGGATTAAAGGCATGTACCACCATGCCTGGCCTTTTGTTGTTATTTTTGGTCCAAACTGCATAATTTCTAAATTCAGCTAAATACACCTCATTTAGGCAGAAAGTACCCTTCAAGTTATCAAATATGAATTGTTCTTTTCCTTTTAATATTTCAAATTTAATGTTTAAAAGGTGGTCATTTGATTATTTATGTCAGCAGAGGTTCCATGTCTGTAGGTGAGGAGTAATGATTTCCTTTAATTTCTAAGGTTGCAGAGCCAAAACATTTTACAACTTCAGACAGAAGAAAAGGCCAGAGGTGTGAAGTTAAACTCTTCGATGAAACAGAGCCTTATTTTGCAATGACATGGTAACCTCTAGATCTGTTACAAATTACGATACTCTGCTTTTATTACAGAAAATTTTTATTTTTTAATTATTTTTAAAAAATAAATTAGTCTTTTTTCTTCAAATATTTAATTTATTTATTTGAGAGAGAGAGAGAGAGAGAGAAAGAGAGAGAGAAAGAGGCAGACACAGAGAGAGAATGGGTGCGCCAGGGACTCCAGCCACTGCAAATGAACTCCAGGCACATGCGCCCTCTTGTGCATCTGGCTTTACATGGGCACTGGGGAATTGAACTCCAGTCCTTCTGTGTTACAGGCAAATGCCTTAACCGCTAAGCCATCTCTTCAGCCCACATTTTCATTTTTTTTTAAAATAATTTTGTAGAACTGGGGTGAGGACTCAGTGGGTAAAGGGCTTGCTATGCAAGCATGAAGACTGAGTTTGGTTCCCCAACACCCACACAAAATGCTGGTGTGTGCCTCTAATTCCAGTTCTGGTGAAGTGGAAACAGGAGGATCCCAGAGACTTCCTGGCTTGCTAGTCTGGTCAAATTGGCGAACTGAAGAATAGCTAAAGCCGGGTACAGTGGCACACACCTTTAATCCCAGCACTCAGGAGGCAGAGGTAGGAGGATCACCATGAGTTCAAGGCCACCCTGAGACTACATAGTGCATTCCAGGTCAGCCTGGGCTAGAGTGAGACCCTATCTTGAAAAAACAAAACAAACAAACAAACAAAAAAAAAAAAAAACAAGAATAGCTGAGAAAGATACCTGATGACAAACTCTGGCTTCTACATGCACATACACAAGCAGACATGTGCCTTCACACACATGCACCTGAACACATATGAACACAGATACACTCGGGCACAGTACATACACATGCAAAAAGGATTTCATATCAAGAGAGAAGTAATGATAGAAGATAAGTAACTCTGAAACAAAAAACCTTTCTTTCTTTTGAGGGGTTATTTTTCCAGGTTTTTATAAGGCAGGGTCTAATTCTAGCCTAGCCTGGCCTGGAACTCACTCTGTAGTCCCAGGCTGACCTTGAACTCATGGTGATCCTCCTACATCTACCTCCCAAGTGCTGGGATTAAAGGTGTGCACCACCATGTCCAAACCTCTCTCTAGAACATTGTTGTAGGCACAACTTTAGATGGCATGAATTGCTTAGTGGGACTCCAGTGTGACCAGTTTTATTGTTAGATTTGTTTCATTACCAATAGTGTTTTAATAGGTTCCATTGATAAGGAAAAAGCCAAACCTTTTAGTATGTCCTGGAAAAAAAGGTGATTCCTGATGCATGGGTACCAGAAATAGTCTGGAAAGTGCCTTCTGGCCATCAAGTCACCAGAGCTATTTGACTTTAAAGATTTTATGCTTTTAGTTATTCCGTTCTATCTAGGATAAAGTGACCAAGTGCTGGGAAAACAACTGGTAGAGCCAGTATTGGGGACGAGCATGCTGATGTGTTACTGACACACAGATGTTAGGCACACTGTTTTAGCTTCTGTCTTTGACAACCTGGCAATTTTTTAATGTGTTAGTTTTTTTTGGGGGGGTCTTTCTTGGGAGGAATGAGTCACTACCAGATTTTTCTAAGCTATTTACTTTGTGTCACCTCTTTTTTAAACAAATGCAGTTGGGATAATGAATCCATTCTACTTGCACAGAGCTGGGTGCCACGAGAAACAGGTATTGTAATTCTATGGTTGTATTCACAATATTTATCATTGTATTCCCCCATGTATTAATTTTAAAATGTTTTTCCCCAAACAGTAATATTTGCTTCAGATGTAAGAATAAGTTTTAATAAATTTCAGAACTGCATGACAGCAACAGTAATCTCAAAAACCATTATCACAACTAATCCAGGTAAATAGCTTTATGATGCTCACTCTTTTGGAAATGATCATGAACATTTACTATATCTGCATGATGTATTGAAGAATGAAATTCACAGGGCATGGTGGCTCATGCCTTTAATTCCAACACTTGGGAAGCAGAAATAGGAGGATTGCTGTGAGTTTGAGGACAGCCTGGGACTATAGTGAATTTCAGGTCAGTCTGGCTACTATGAAACCCTACCTTGAAAACCAAAAAACAAAAAAAAAAACATGACAATGAAACTTGGATTTTAAAAAGCTGCTCACTTTATGGTGGCCGAGAGATTAAGATACACCCTTCAGAGACTCTCCCCTTTAACTTGGCCCTTACTTCCTATAGTCCATTCAGCTATTTATTCAACATTTAATCCATTAATGAAGTCAGAGCCCTTATGAGCCAGTTACCTCTCAATAACATCACAGGTTGGGAACTATTGAGCAATCTCTCCAGCCCTAACCTTGAATTTCTAATCCTCCTGCCTCTACCTTCTAATTGCTAGGATTGTAAGCATGGCCATTATGTCTATTTGTTTGTAGGGAACATTTTATATCCAAACCATATCATGGTATCACTTAACTTTGTGTGTTTGTGTGTGTGTGTGTGTGTGTGTGAAAGAGAGAGAGAGAGAGAGAGAGAGAGAGAGAGAGAGAGAGAGAGAGAGAGAGAGAGAGAACAGTGAAAACACTTAAGATTTTGTAGCAATTTTCAAGAATGTAGAACAAGGGGCTTGGGGAAATGGCTCAGCAGTTAAAGGCACTTGCTTACAAAGCCAGCCTGAGTTCAGATCCCTAGTACATACCCAGATGCACAAAGTGGTGCATATGCCTGGAGTTGGTTTACAGTGGCAGGAGGCCCTGATGTACCCATACTCACTCTTTCTCTCAAATAAATAAAAATTTAGGAAAGAATGCAGAACAATATTATATCAGAATATTCTTAATTATACTCATAGTTGTGCATTAAAACTTTTTGACATATTCTTACAAGGAGAAAAATTTAATGAAGAGTACTCGTAAAGGTGTTTAAACTTGTGTGCTTATTTTAAGTCACCCATATTTCTAATTTTCTGGGTATACCTACCCTGACGCAATTAAGAACCTGTAGATGGCTGGGCATGGTTATACATGCTTTAATTCCAGCACTTGGGAGGCAGAGGTAGGAGGATCACCATGAGTTTGAGGCCACTCTGAAACTACATAGTGAATTCCAGGTCAGTCTGGGCTAGAGTGAGACCCTCGAAAAACAAAAAGAGGAAGGAAGGAAGGAAGAAAGAAAGAAAATAAATAAATAAATAAATATAGGAAAGGTATAAAAGAATAACAAGGAACCAATAAAACTACCATGTAGAGATAATCACTTCTGTTACATATATTCTTTTAGAAATTTTGTATATTCTGTTTTTAATTTAAAAAGAATTTTATGCCACATAGTCTGTAAAGCTGCTCTTTTCACTGACATCACCTGGTATAGATTTCTCCATATTGTCAGAATTCTCCCTCACATCACTAATGACTGAATGATATTCTGTTTGCTTACATTCTTGTATGGCTTCACTTTCTTAAAAATATTTTATTTATTTGCAAGCGGGGAGAGAGAGAGAGTGAGAGGGAGGGAAGGAGAGAGAGAGAGAGAATACACCAGGGCCTCTAGCCACTGCAAACAAACTCCAGATGCATGTGCTACTTTATATGTCGGCTTTATGTGGATACTGGGGAATGGAACCCAGGTAATTAGGCTTTGCAAGCAAGTGCCTTAACTGCTGAGCCATCTCTCCAGCCCTGGCTTCACTTTTGACAAAAATAATTTTAGATTTTTCATCATTATTAAAAGATAATCAGAGCCGGGCGTGGTGGTGCACTACTTTAATCCCAGCACTCGGGAGGCAGAGGTAGGAGGATTGCCGTGAGTTTGAAACCACCCTACCTAGTGAATTCCAAGTCAGCCTGGACTAGAGCAAGACCCTACCTCGAAAAACCAAAAAAAAAAAAAAAAAGATAATCAGTATGCTTTTTTTCTATTATTCATTTTCAATTTAAGATACTCCAGAAGCTAATATCCTACTGAATTTTATAAGAGAAAATAAGGAAACAAATATGCTGGCTGATGAAATTGACAGTTATTTGAAAGACTCCATAAATTGTAAGTGACCCTTTAAATACCTTTTGATATATATAGAGAGATAGATATAATATACATACATATTTAGAGAGAGGAGACAGATTATTTTTCTGTGTTGGAGGTCAAACCCAGGACTGAATGTATGCTAGGCAAGTACTGTGCCTCTGAATTATATTCCTAGCCCCACTTTTAATTTTTAAAATGGGATTGGATCTACAAAATTTTGATTTGCCATAGTAAAATATACCATATTCTTAGTAACTACTGTATTTCCACTTTTAAAAGCTGAAGTTGTGGGGGCTTGTATAACTGTTAGCCAGTTTAATGAAAATACATTGCTTATACAGGAATTGGGCATAGAGTGTTATGTTCATGGGGCCCTGGGTTCACTGCTTAGTACCAAAGCAGAAAATTATTTCCCTGTTATAGATGAGTCCTTTGCATATCCCATTCTGTAGCTTGATTTCTTCCCCTTCCCCCTTTTTTCAAGATAGGGTCTTATTCTAGTCCAGGCTGACCTGAAACTTACTCTGTAGTCCTAGGCTGGCTTCAAACTCATGGTGATCCTACTACCTCTGACTCCTGAGTGCTGGGATTAAAGGTGTGTACCACCATATCCTGCTAAAATTTTTTTATTTATTTGAGAGACATAAAGAGGCAGACAGAGAAAGAGAGAGATAGAGGAGAGAGAGAGTATGGAAGTGCCAGGGCCTCTTGTTACTGTAAACAAACACCAGATGCATGTGCCACTTTGTACATCTGGCTTTACGTGAATACTGGGGAATCAAGCCCAGACAGGTTTTGTAAGCAAGTGCCTTTATTTAACCTGTGAGTTATTTATTTCTCCAGCCCTATTTCTTACCTTTTTTTTTTGAGGTAGGGTCTTGCTTTAGCCGGGTTGACCTGGAATTCACTATGTAATTTCTGGGTGGCCTCGAACTCAAGGCAATCCTCCTACTTCTGCCTCCCAAATGCTGGGATTAATGGCAAGCGCCACTACACCCAGCACATTTTAAAAAATGTTTTTATTTGAAACAGAGAAAAAGAGACATACAGAGGGAGAGAGGGAGAGGGAATGGACATGCCAGGGCCTCCTGCCACTGCAACTCCAGACACATGCGCCCCTTTGTACATCTGAATTCATGTGGGAACTGTGGAATGGAACCAAGGCGACCAGGCTTTGCAAGCAAGTGCCTTTAATTACAGAGCCATATCTCCAGCCCACTTCTTGCCTATATATATATGTGTGTGCAAGCAGATATAAAGAAGAGAGACAGTCAAAAAGGATGGGCATGCCAGGGCTTCCAGCCACTGCAAACTCCAGATGCATGCTCTACCTTGTGCATCTGGCTTTACGTGGGTATTGAGGAATTGAATCCAGGTTGTTAGACTTTGTAAGCAGGTGCCTTAACTGCTGAACCATATCTCCAACCCCCACTTCTTACCTTTTTAATGGTGTAATTTGATGGTCAGAAATTCTTTAATGATAATTAACTTCTTGTTCTCCTTTTTTGCTTATTTTGTCATTTTATATTCATTTACATTATCAGTGTTGATACAGCAAATCGAACATTTCTGTTACCTAAGTTACTTAAATGTTCTTGAACATCATTTTTTGAACATTATTTTTAAATATTTATTTATTTATTTATGAGAGAGAGAGAGAGAG
>PVHP010012638.1:0-42877 GCA_004024765.1 Zapus hudsonius
ATGAGCGTGGTGGCAGATGTCTTTAACCCCAGCACTCAGGAGGCAGAGGTAGGAGGCTAGCCTGGGCTAGAGTGAGAGCCTGCCTCTAAGCTCTACATGTGACAGTGTGGAGCGCTCAGCCTTTCTTACAATGCCACAGGTTGTTTCGTTGCATGGAGTATATGGACAGCACATGGAAAAACATAAAACCAGAGGCAGCAAAAAGCAAAGTTTAGATTAAGAAGCTGATCATTCTGTAGTCCACTTACGCCATAAATTATGGAGAGCCAAAGGGTGGGAGGTTGATGGAGGTGCACAGGAAAGGTTTCTCCTGTCCCCTCAACTCAGGATTTTTAGATCTGATGGCGTGGCAAGATTGCTCTTAGAATGAAGCCATCTGTACTGCTGAGGGCCTGAGTGATTTAGGCATGTTTCTAATTGTCTTGATGTTAGAAGAGCCTGAAAAATATTTTTCTACCCCACCCCCCAGCTACCACTACCACAGACAGGCCTCAGAGCAATGTTTATTTCAAAACCAAATCTAATCCATATGTCTGTCTTACTTAGACTTGAAGCAAAACTGTTTTCAGTGCTGATGTAGAAGTAAAAGGAAACCTTCTTCATGGAGAGAGCAAGGAGGAATTTCTCAAGCTTTGGTAAATATATTTAAGCAACATTCAGGATGGGGGAATGGCAGTTTAAAATGGGAGGGAACGGGAAAGGGGAGTCGAGAAATCAAAAGCAATTAGGAAAGATTTTTCTAGTGATGTTTAAAGTCTACTTCCATTCAAACTAAGCATTCCCAACTGCTTTGAACTCTTCATTTGCTGTTGGGGTGTACCCATCTTGCAGTCCTTTCATGGGCGTATGAGAAGGGCACAGTTTAACCAAGTGTAAATGAGTTTTGATACCTCATCAGGATCGTCAGATTGCTTGAAGCCATTTTTTAAATAAACTTTTTTTTTCATGCAGGAGACTAGCTTTTGATCACTAACAAGTTACAATGCTGTGTATGTTTATTTCTTGAGGATGAGCCAAATGAATTCAAGAAATAAGACAGCTGCACTGTGTGTAAGTCTGATTTCAGTCTCTACGTTTATATAGCTCTGTTCTATCCTGAGGGCAAGGAGTTTCTCAAGAGAGTTTTCAAGCAAAGATGTAATCACATGGTGCCTTCAGAAGGCCTAGCAAGGGAGGAAGAAGGGAGGACTTTCAGAAGACTGTTGTATGACCCCAGATAGAAAATGAGACTCTACATAGGAAAAAAGAAATCAGAGGATAAAGGGAAGGTAAAAACGAGAGAAACGTTTCAGAAGCAGATTCAACAAACTTGCTGCTCAACTGGGAAAGTGGTGTGAGGGAGGGGGAGCAAGCCCAGGAGAAATCTGAGAACATGGAAATGGCGACTGCAAACTTAGAGCATGGGAATATTCCATGAGATGGATATGGTACCAAAAAGATCAGGCCTGAGGCAAAATTCACTGTAGAAACTTGAGCTTAAGGAGCAGAAATGCTTCATGGCTCTTCAGCACTCCAGCTTGGCATTTTGATAAGCTTGGTCCCAGTCCCCTCGTGACTGCCAGAGGACCTTGGCACACACTGAGACAGTCAGCCAGGCATGCTCTGCTTGCCACTGATGGTTGAACTATTTCTTTACTAACACATAAGCTACGGATAGCTCTGCTTGCTTATTTCACTCAATCATTTATTTTATTTTTTGTAGTGTTAAGAATCAAACTCAGAGCCTGGTGCATGCTAGGCAAGCACCCTACCATTGAATCCCAGCTCTGTCTTTTTTTTTTTAAGAAAACCAGGTGCATTACAGTTGATGATAGTATATCATCATGTCTAGTCTGGTTTACCTTTCAAATGACACCACCCAAGTCTTGCTTCTGTCCATGAGTGCCTAGTTAACCACACAGTATAAAATCCTGTTCTTGTCATGGCACCATCCACCTTTGGTTGTTGTTTACTGGATTTTTCTCAAACAATATTAAGTACAAGTTTAAAATTCACCCCTAAAATAATGTCTTCAATAAGATTGAAGATAGGTGCTACATAAGAGCACTAATTATGCAGATATATTTAAAATTAAATTGGATTATCAGTAAAATCAAAGGGAATACAAATTTTTCAAATGTGGTTGAAAACTTTTCTCACCAAGCCATGATTGGACCAGGAGACATGTTAACTTTCATGGTTTATTAGATATCATGAAATTTTCAAAGTGCCTAAGATTAGAATATCCTAACAGTCTGGCTAAAGTGCCCCAGGACCGCAGCAGAGCTATGCTAATGAGCAGAGGTGCTGGGAGCTATTTCAACAGCTTCAGAAAAATATTAAAGACAGGAGTCAGTTTGTATGCCAAGCCCACTTATGCTATAGCATGAGTCCTAATGATGCCTCTTTTGAATGTCCAAAAAAAAAATTCTAGATAGATCTACAAAGCACAGATATTTACATATAACAAAACCAAACGTTGAGTTATGTACTATTCCCCAATATTCTAAAAAGCATATATGCCAATATTAACCTCAATAACTCTAGGTTTTTCAGAGCATAGCATGGCTATAGTAATATCTGTTTGGTCTTGTTGGTGCTTTGGACATTTCAAACCCATCATTATTAGCAATGGATCCTGGATAGGTGTCAGCAATAGAAAAAAACAGGAAATGTATATGAGCAAAATGAGCATCATGAAAACCACCACTGTTGAGTATCTTTCCATGTCAACAGGTTTATTCTACAGCATCATGTTTCTGACTCCAACTAAGCTATTTAAACTCACCTAAACATGACTCATGGGCAGAATCAATGGTTGATAGCTGTAACACCAAAGATGTTGCTTTTCGTAAATGCCAAAGTAGAAGCTTTTAAGAGCAGAAATAAAATTCATAAAAGAAAAAAATCACTGCTAACTATTTAAGAAGAATTTTTAAACTTTTTATTGACAATTTTCATACGGGTACATAATGTATTTTGATCATTATGAGAGTTTTAATGACCTTCATTCAGAGCCTTCTCCAACACTTTCACATAATTTTCCTGACTCAGATTAACTTCACCTCCAGCACAGGAAATCCTGTATTAGAGAAATGTCACTAAGGAATTAAAGGCAGAAAACATATGGCAAACAGCTACATGTTTTGTTACTATATTCAACTAGATAATTAAATCTCAGCTGCTACACAAGCCAAGCACCAAACAAATGTCTGTAGACCTGATAAGAGAATAATTGAGGAAGTCAAGAAGGAAAACATATCCACTTTTGGGTTCACTGCTTGAAATTTTTAATAGAATAAAATCAAATAAGTACTGTTTGGGCTAGAGAGATTGCTCAGTGGTTAAGGTGCTTGCCTGCTAAGCCTAACCACACAAGTTCAATTCCCCAGTACCCATGTAAAGCCAGATGCACAAAGTGGTGCATGTATCTGCAGCTCATTGGCAGTAGCCAGAGGCCCTGGTATGCCCATTCTCTCTCTCTCTCTCTCTCTCTCTCTCTCTCTCTCTCTCTCTCTCTCTCTCTCTCTCTCTCTCTCTCTGCTTGCAAATAAATAAAATAAAAATATTTTTTAAAAGTACTGTTGCAGTTATTCTCTCAGACCACAGTTAAAAGCGAATATATAAGAAACCATATGTATATGCGCCTTTTTTACCTTAAAATTAAGACTGAATTGCTTTAATCACAAGATAACCATATCAATAATAGTGGTTCTGCTAAGAGCTGAAAGGCAAAAGAAGACATTTCTGCAAGGAAATGATGGATCTCAAGGAAGAGCTTAACCTGATGGACTGACGAAGCCACAGTTCAAGCTAACGAGAGCAACTTTGGATGGCGTGGAGGTCAAGCCATCCACACAGGTCTACGTAAGGTGTGTGTATATGGCTGTCAAATAACACAAGCTCATAAACTGTGTATGTGGGCGTGGTCTCAGGACCTAATCGTTCCCATCCACTCAAATGAAGAATCTACTCAATACAATGCCTAGGGACTGAAAGCTCTGGCCGGAAAAAGAAAAGGAGGGGAGAGGAGGAGGAAGAGTTCACAATGTGGAAAGTACACAATCTAAACTAGAGAATGGCACTGATGGGAAAGAAACAGGTTGTTAACGATTTTAGTTTTATTAAAGGTAATGTGTGTGTGTGTGTGTGTGCGTGTGCGTGCGTGCGTGTGTGTGTGTGTGTGTGTGTGTGTGTGTGTGTGTGTGTGTGTGTGAAAAGCCTGAGTCCACAAGATTAAATTTTCTTTTCCTACTTCTGAGGGAAACCAGCAGAACAGTTGTAAAATGAGATTCAGAGGAAAAGATTTTTCAGGGGAAGGTTTAGGGGCTTTTTGAAGCAGGGTCTCAATTTAGCCCAGGCTGACCTAGAACTCAATCTATAGCTCAAGCTAGCCTCTAACTCACAATTCTCCTACCTCAGCCTCCCAAGCACTGCAATCACAGACATAAGCCACCATGCCCAGCTGGTGAAAGATTTTTAAGAAAATCAACCTTGAGAAAAGAAAATGGCAGTGATCTTCAAGATAATTCTTTCCCTTTCAATACCCACAAAGTCCACAAAAGGAAAATATTTAAATAGTAAGATATTTCATTCATTTTTTTTAAATATGTTTATTTATTTTCAAGGAGAGATAGTGAGTGAAGCAGAGAGACAGAAAGAAAGAGAGAGAATGGGTATACCAGGGCCTCTTGCCATTGCAAACAAATTCCAGACACATGCACAACTTTATGCATCTGCCTGTTCATGGGTACTGGGGAATTGAACCCAGACCAGCAAGCTTTGCAAGCAAGTGCTTTAACTGTTGTGCCATCACCCAGCACTCATTCACTTTTTATTATTTAAATTTTAAAAATTAATTTTCAAAAGGGGGGAAGGCCAAATGTCACACTGAGCCCCTGAGGGAACTTGACTAAACTCAGCCTTTGGAGATGCCTGAAAACCTGAGTGGCTGAAGCAAGATGGCCGGCTGACCTCTCCAGCACCCAGGACCAGAGAGCAAGCAAAGGGCATCAGGGTTCCTTAGTGCCTTTCATGAGTCTAGTGAAGAGCTCAGGAAGCTCCATGATTTTAGAAGTCAAAGATCAGGAGTTCAAGAACTCATCGTCATTGCCAAGAACTTTGGGGCACTTCAATAATTTTTAGGGGTGGGTTAGCAGTTTCATAAAAGATAGAGAAAAACTACATTGGTGACAATCCATATTTTTCAAAACATTTCTGTGAACTTTTGTGTTCCTTTCCTAAGTTGATGTGTGGGATGGCTTTGTTTCTAACCTAGTTACAGGTAAGTTAACTGCTACTGTTTCGTGGGTCCGGGTAGAAGAAGGATTTCTAGTTGAGTAGCAGAGGACTTCATGCATACAGCAAGCATTTTGAGGCTTGCATCAGCTCAGCCATCCTTCCCAGTCCCACAAGGGTAGCAGGGAGAGCCCATGTGGGTGCCAGTGAATGGTGTCTTCCACTGTAGAGAAAATCACTGAGCATGAAGGTCTCATCATTTTATAGCAAGCAATGAACAAGTTGGTGTCCGAGAGGGACATTACTGAAAGGTTGCCCACTGCAAAGGTAGCCTTGAGAAATGGCCTGGGCATAAAGCCATGGTGGTCCTGCAGTATGCTCTAGAAGCCAACTGTATATGGTGTATGTATGCAAAACTGTGTCTCACATTCCTTCCTTCCAAGATCTCATCCCCTTATCTAACTCTCCTTCCTCTCGTGAAGTCATGAGAAAATGAAAACCAGCCAGTGGGCCAGGCCTTTCCCATAGCCTCGCCCATCATAACTTTGTTTCACAGCCTGGCGGGGGGACCTTAAATTCAGAAGTGCTTAGAGTACTTCAGATCCTAGTTTCTTCCATGGGTACTCAGGAAGAAAGTTGGCTGTTCTATTTCTTGGCACCCTTAAAGACTGACCACCCACAGTTTTAATCTGCTCTCCTTAGAGTCCAACCTTCATTCCTTCAACACTGAAAAGAAGATCAGTTTTACTTTCATTATGCACCAAAGCACCATATCCATAGGCATTCCAGAGAAAGACAAATGTGAGCAGACAAAACCTTGATGACAATCTAGTAGAAGTAAATCAGCAAGTATCTGGAGCCTGCTAGGTTCTACCAGACACAGGACAAGCCCCTTCCTCTATGGCATCCCATATAATGCAATCCATAAGATAGGAATTACCCCCACTTTCTCAAGTAAGAAAATAGTTTTAATGAAGCCATTATCTTACAAAGGCTTCACAGTTGTCCAGAAAAGTCAACAAGATATAAGCACAAATCCATGAGACCTACTATGTGTTACTGGATTTGTTCAACATACCATAGGGCAATGACCCCAGTTGACTTACAAATACTCTGTATTGTTCTGACCTATGTAATTGTATGTTCAAAGTTGTACAATATGAATGTCAAGGTACTTAACCAAAGGGAGATTTTTTTTTCATTCTTACCCTACAGGAAGAGAGAGAGAGAGAAAGAGAGAGAGAGAGAGAGAGACAAACACACCTTTCTAAACTTAGTTTCACACTCCTGTCTAGACTACACTAAGCTCTCAGCTGTGTAACAATGGCAGGTAGCTGTAGTGTTCACTGAAGAAGTCACCAAAAAAAGGAATATGCAGTTTCCAAGCAAGGCCTCTGATCTGAATCACAAGACGTTAAACAGAAAACAAAATCAAATCAAGGTCAGGCATCTGTGCTGATCATTGTGAAGCTACATGCAGCATTTTATCCAGAAACATGGCCAAGTTTCCCTGAAATTATAACAGTTTTATGGCCAGGAGTAATCCACAGAGGGGGGGAAAAAAGCAATTTTCAGACTGTCTGGGAGCTTCTGAACCAAGAGAAGTTCTAAGCTCCTGAGAAGCCCAAGCTTGCTGAACAACCCTCCCTTGTTTTATGTCCTAGCTCCACTGTTATTGGTATCTGATGGAAGTACAGGAAAAAAGTAAACAGATTTTTAATAAACTCTGGTTATAAAGCCATGGAATTGCTTATAACCTTGAGCATATCACATAATGCCTCCTGTATATAAACTCCTAAAAGGCTACCACTGCATCTGCACCTACAGCTAAAGTGCTGGCATGCACCATGGTCTCTGCCAACATTTATTGAACGATAATTGTCTCTGAGCCTCAGTTTCCAGAAGGATACCCAGCTCAAAGATTATTATGATATGGTCTGAAGAGATGCTCAGCAGTTAAGGTGCCTGCCTGCAAAGCCTAACAGCCCAGGTTCAGTTCCCCAGTGCCTACGTAAAATCAGGTGCACAAAGCGATGCATGCATCTGAAGTTTGTTTGCAGTGGCTAGAGGCCCTGGCACATTCTCTCTCTCTCTCTCTCTCTCTCTCTCTCTCTCTCTCTCTCTCTCTCTCTCTCTCTCTCCATCCACCACCACTCACCTCATTCCTCTCTGGACTGACTGACTGACACAGAGTGATAAGGGGTACAGACACCTGCAGACCTCACCGAGCCTCTCCTCCCTGTATCCTGACTGGGCAGGGACCCAGAAGACATCATTCACTCAGAAGCAGGCATAAATGCCAGGACATTCTTTATTCTCCTTGTTTTAACCCAAATCAGACAATTAAAAAGTATGCTTGGCCTGGGGTCTTTTCATGACAGGAGATCCAGGAAGTGTAAGGGTATTTGTGTTTTACCAACCTGTCCTAGCTTGGGTATAAATATTTCTGGTTCTTCATTGGAATCAGCACCAGCCCAACACATCTCATTTTCTTAAGAGGTCATCATCATATAAGCAGTCTCTAGTAGCTATCATCAATAATGTTCATATCTTAGATCAGAATTCCCACCTGTCAGCCATCATTCCACCTTCTTTTTCTTCACCCAGGAAAACATAATGACAGCAAGTGAAAATGATGTCATTTTTAAGAAAATTTCAAATTCATTTCACATTTGATTTGTAAGCTCGGCTTTAACTGCTGCTGAGGTTCTATGAATCTGTTGCCAGCTCAACTTACATAGCACAATGCGATGCTAATGGGCCATGAAGAACTATTGACCTCTCCAGAGTGTAGCTAGTAAAACCTTACATGGAAAATATCTTGTTGGCTTGGGCATGATGGAACATGCCTGTAACCTCAGTACTTAGGAGCTGAGGCAGGAGGATCACAGCCTGAAGCCAGCCCAGGCTAGGGGCAGTAAGACCTTGTCACCAGCAACAACAACAAAACAAGCAAACATAGGTGACAAAAAGATTTCCTACTGGGTGCGGTGGCCTGTCTGTAATACAGGCCTTAGAAGGCTAAGATAAGAGGATCTCAAGTCAGAGGTCATCCTGGGCTACAAATGGAGACTCTTTCTTAAAAGCAATCCTGATGGGGCCAGTTTGGGCCTTAGTGTCTTTGACTTGATCTGCAGAATGTAAGAAAGTATAAATGACCTTTTGAAAACATTTCAATGTTAGCTAAGAAACAGATTTGATTCTGTCACCTTATTACAAGTACACACGTGCACGCACAACCCTGTCCTTCCGCCTAAAAGACATTCACCACCAACCAAAGACCTTGCAGTGACTGAAGGTGAAGGAAGGGACAACCCAGGGACAGGTCCTCATTCGGAAAAAATTCACTCAGTCCTTTGCTCTTCACTTGCAAGCTCCCAAGTTGAGTGACTCAGCGATGAAAGAGGTGACACATGCTGTGACATGTTCTGTCCTGTTTCGCCCTCTCTGTCGTATCAAATGCTCTCCTTTTTTTATTGTTTGAGCTAGCATACAAAATAGGGGGGGTTCGTTGTGCCATTTTTGAATGTGTATATCATTGTCCTTTGATTATATTCATCTCTCATTGCCCCTCATCTGTCCTCCACTCTCCTGCTGGTCCCCGGCTCTGCCCCCTCCAAGTAGTTTCCCTTCTTCTGTGTCCTTCAATACTGTTTGATCAGTCTGTCATGATGCACCCTGGCCACACTCATTCCTGGGCCATATGAAGATGGGAAGGAGAAACAGCTCCCCTAGGGGATACATTCCTTGTGGTTGGGGGAGATCTAGGAATTCATGTCGCAGGTTACCAGCTCTACCATGTGGGGTTATGCTAGTGTTCTGTCTTCAGCTATCACAGTGCCCCCCTGCTGTTTCTTGCAAATGAGGAAAGAGACATTGGGAAGGGGGATTTGTTCACCCGGAGAGCCAGTGTCCAGGTCTAGAGCCTAGTTCTGCCCGTGAGAAAGAAGCTCTGAGAAAAGATGACCTCAGAGCAGTTCATTAGAACTCGAAGTGTTACTGCAAGGAAACCATTTGTTCTTTTGCTAAGGCTCAAACAAATGAATACCAACTTGGAGAGAAAAGCTGGTCCACGGGTAGATAAGGATCCCCCAAAACAAAGCTGGGCACTGAGTGGACATCCCATCCTTGAGAGTGGTCGTGAGGGCAACAGCAGCTACCTGTCTTGGAAAGCTTATTGAATGAGAACTCGTTTTTCCCTCAAGGTTGACTGACCCAAAGGAGAAAGTTTAATCAAAGGAATTCCAACTGCTAAGGTTTCTTGTTATGTTTCTGTGGCAGAGTCTAGTCAAGTGGTTTATGTGAGGTAGTAGAACGAAGGTCAGGAGAAGTGAAGCATGGCTTCTTCCTCAGAAAAATAAATATCCTCTTCAAACTGTTTTGAAAATGCCAACATTAGAGCTCAAACCCACAACGACCATCAAAGCAATGTGTCAGGTCCCTGGACAGTTAAAACATGGCAGGGGAGGGGTATGAGAAGATGGGAACTAGAGAAGCAGAGAGAGCAGCAGTGAGGAGGAGGGAGGCAGGGAACACTGACGGGAGGAATGTTCAGGGGTGGGGAAGGGAAAACAGAAGAAACAAAGAATGCACAGAAGAAGAAATCTGAGAAGTATAAATTTAATAAATAAAGATACAGGAAGAGAAAGCTTGGTACAATTACCCTTGTATTACACTCTGCAGTACCAGGTACAGTTGCTTTTATGACATATGAAATCCAAAAGCAAAACAAATTGATCCCCAAATCAGAAATCATGTTTCCTTTAATGAAACTCAAGTCAACAATTCAAACAGCAATTTAAAATAGCAAACATTCTGGCAGCGTACAGTCCAGAGACATACTAATTTGATGTACTCTGAGGAATGATACAGTATTGTCTAAAATAGTCTGGACCACAAAGTAGCTTCTTACACCTGAGTCGTATCTCCATGGAGTCATATGAAAGTAAAGGTGGAGTAACAAAAATAAATCAGTACCAATACAGTGCTTCTGAATGTCTAACAACCAAAAATAAATTTAAAATCGAATTCATAATAAATCTGGGCTGTTCCAGGCAGCACTTGGCTGTGATGTATTGTAGAACTTCGGGGTAGCCTCGATTCGGGACAGACACCATTCATACTCTGCACTGGGCAAGCTGGCCCACCACACAGCTCCAGTGAGCCCTGCCTGAGACACTTTCGCTCATTGGAGACTCCTGTATACATACAGAGTTTTCTAGTATTATAGAAACACAATGGCTGATACTTAATATTTTTCCATCATCATTCCTCAGCATTTAAGTTTCAAACCAGCATGTCTTTGGAACGGATTGTGGCAGAATGTTTGAGTTTTAAAATTGCTGTTTGAGTTCCTGACTTAAGTTTTGTTTTTTGCTTTTTTTGTTTTTAAAGCTCATTAAATGAATTTTGGCTTAGGAATCGGAAAGAATTTCCAACAATTTCTGAAATGGCCCTAAACATTCATCAACCAGTTTGCACTATGTATTTAGGCAAAGAGTCATTCTAGCATTGATGATTGTGATTCTAAAAATCAAAATATTAATCAACTCTGTGAATCACTGAAGATGCTCTCTGTCCTCTAGTGTGAAATATTTGACCAAGATTTAATTCTGGATATAAAAGTCAACAAGTACATCCATCTCATTAGTATGCAAAACTTCTGTCATCCTTAACAAATGGCAAAATTATATGTATACTAAAATCTTTTAAAAACTAAATCCATTTATGATTAATTAGTAAGTATTTGATTGTATTTTGTTTTATTAGTGTTGTGTTTTATATGCCTGTACACCTAGGGTTGCATAAAAACTTTCTGGATGAAAGGGGCTGTGAATGTTCTGGGGCTGGGGATGCAGCTCAGTTGATAGATTGCTTGTCTAGCATCCACGAAGCCCTGAGTTAGAACCTCAAAGCCACGTAAGCCAGGTATGAGGTAGGCTCAGCAAGTGGAGGCTGGAGTATCAGAAATTTAAGGTCATCCTCGGCTGCATGGTGAGTTGGAGGCTAGCCTGGACTACTGTGGAAGAAGAGGAGGAGGAGGAGGAGAGCAGGAGGAGGAAGAGAAGTATGGAGTGGGGAAGAAAAGGAGAAGAAGCAATACCCTGGTCTGGTCTGGTCTGGTATCTGATGTACATTTCAGCTCAGATATCTACTGTGATGCATTCTCAATGGAACGTCTATTCTTGGTAGGATGTAGATGCATTCTGGAGGAATTCTTTGCCCACGTTCCTCAAGGTAGTCCAAACAGCTTCCTGATAGACAGTAAGTTCTGCTGGACAGTGTGGTTACCTTCTTATAGAAATTCCCTGAGGATGCCCACAATAACAACATGGGAGGGGCATTTCTCATCTCAATCATGCTGGCTTTCCAAACACTACTATTTCCCATCGTAGCCAGAAACTCAGAAATAGTAGCACGTGTTTTTTTTCAAGTTAATCTGCAACTCTTCCAAGTTCACTAAGTCTCCACAGGCAACTTTGCAGATCTGTAAAGCACAAAATGGAATTTTGAAAGCAGAGTGAAGCTGTTTTGAAATAGTCAGAAAGTCACCAGATGTTGCTGCTGCGAAGAATATAAAATGCTTTTTGCTAAATGTGCATGTGATTAAATCTTAGGGAACTACTCTATCATTATAGTAATAGGGCTTTTTTTTTTTACAAAGTTGCATTTTCCCGACTCAAAGTCCCTTTTGACTAAATCAATTTCATATGTGTAATCAAAACATTATGTGTGTCATTGGACTTCAAGTTAATTTGAGCAATTTTTGTTAAAATTAACCCTCATAGTAAAACACTCTTTGAAAACAATTTCATGAAAGAGGCATTTTAAAGTTATTATTTTAAACATAACCACGCACTTTTTCTTTGGCTGCAGGACTTTCTTTTCTTTACATGAAGCAGTGGTCCTTAGATGCAACACATTTCTCCATCAGTTAAGGAATTACATTGTGGTTACTGAATAACTAGGTTCTATGTTACTGCATGATGGAATTTCAAAACCTCCTAGAAGTGAAACAAATTTCCCTAAAAGTATCAATAACAAATAATTGGAATAACTTCAATAATGCTCCTTCCATTCTTTATTCAACAAATGCTTATTGAGCAGTTACCTTGTGCTACCTAACTTTGTTTTAGGCATAAGAAGTTTCAGCAGCTGGAATGGCCCCATCTTGGGAATTCATACTGTACATACACAGTAAAATGGTTATATGATTTGCATTATATTTAAACAACAAAATACCATATGTCCCTAAATGATGTGGTACAAGTATGTTTATCAACAAAAATTATATTCACAATATAGTAAGGAGAGAAGACAAGTTGCAAGGAGCATTGCAATTTGATTTAAAATGTATATAGTAGTATAAGAGCTAACAATTTTGAAGGTTTACCATAAGTAGACATTACTTCATATAAAGGTTTACCATAAGTAGGTGTACTTCATATAAATTACTTTTAATATATTTATCAAAAATTAGATACATTGTCTGAACAAATCTTGTGATGGTACCCCCATTTCCCTCCTCTCTGTCCTCTACCCACTGGGGACCCTCCTCGGTATGCATACTGGATCTGTACATGGGAGAGGGGGTTATGAATTGAACCAGAGGTAGTCAGTTTTTACCTGTTGTGTATTGTTGTTGAGGAGGGTGATGTCTCTGGATATGCTCCCCCACCATGGCTCTTATAATCTTTCCAAGCCTTCTTCTGCTCAGTTCCCTGAGTCATGGTGGGTGAGTCTTGTCTGCTTTATTGTTGAGATTTTAAGTGTCTCTGGGCTTCTGCTTTGGGTTGTGTTGGATATCATTGGTGTCTGTCTCCATTGACCATTCATGAGTTATCAGACTTGCTGTGGTGATAGGTCTTTTGTTTATCTCACAGGTTTCGTTTGGGCCCTACATGGTAGGCCAGGGGTGGTTCATCTCCTGCCATGATGTCTTGTTGCTGGGATTGGGTTGTCCACAGCTCTAATGCTGCCTTCTGAAAAGTACAAATAGAATCTCCATCAAAGAGTGAGATCAGTATGGGTTAAATGAGACAAATATTGCTATTTTAGTAAGATTCTAATGGAAATAGCCTCTCTGGAGCTCTCTGGTAGTGGGAATTTCCCCTAGGAGCCTGGGGTTCTTGGTTCCCATAGGATTTTATCATGAATCCCAGTTCCAGTTAAGGGTTCCTTGTCAATGAGCAGATCTCTTAGCCAATTAGTAAGCCGCAGCTTTTCCTCATAGGTTTAGAGCCACTATTGCACAGATGAGAACTTCTTAACTTGTGGTCTCTTCCATATAGCAGTGTGTTCAGCATTCTCATGACATCAGTCTGTATTATATATCAGTCATCTCTGCTCCAAATGTTTTTGGTTTTTTTTGGGGGGGGGTTGTTTTTTGTTGTTGTTGTTGTTGTTTGTTTTTTGTTTTTTGTTTTTTTGTTTTCGAGGTAGGGTCTCACTCTAATCCAGGCTGACCTGGAATTCACTGTGTAGTCTCAGGGTGACCTAAAACTCATGGTGATCCTCCTACCTCTGCCTCCTGAGTGCTGGGATTAAAGGCATGTGCCCCCATGCCTGGCTTGCTCCAAATATTATTGACCAATTTCCCCTAGCAGCTCGTGTAGCACCTTCCAGCAATACACATGCTACCATCTGGGAGCTGGTTACCATTCTGGATCTAGCAGGGTCTTTCAGTGTGATGCAATGACACTCTGTGGTTTCTTCAGCAATAGGGCCTTACTTACCTTTGGCCTGGAGCTTTGACCAAAGCCTGTCTTGTTGTGGGAACCTAGTGGGTCTCATTGATCAATAGCTAAGTGTGGGAAGTAACCAATTACTGACACAGGGAATTGCAGGCCTGACCAATGTTTCTTGGGGTTAGGCTTTCTCCCACTCTATTCTTGTCCCCTCTTACCAGGCGATGCCCATAGCTTCCTCAGGAGCTTATTGTATGAAAGCAATGATTTTATGGTATCAATTCATTATTGGTTTGGTTTATTTTGTATGACTCCCAAACTTCCCATTCCTCCCCTCCCCAATTCCTTCCATCCCCTTTTACAGTATCTCAGTACACCTGTCAGGTTTGCTTAGAGTTTAAGCTAAACCTGCTCAGGAACCACATATGAGGGAGAATATGTCGTGTTTGTCCCTCTGTTCTTGTGTGAGTTCGCTAAATATGATCTGTTCCAAGTCCATCCACATTTCGTTAAATTTCATTATGTCATTTTTCCTTTCAACTGAGTAGAATTTCATCATGTAAATCTACCACAACTTTGATTTCCATTCATCCAGTGATGGTCATTTGGTTTCACTCCAATTCGTAGCTATTATAAATTGAGCTGTTATAAACATGGTTGAGCAAATGTCTCTGTGCTGAAGCATGAAATTTTGAGGGTAGATGCCCAGTAGAGGGATAACTGGGTCCATTGGTAGCTCTATATCCATCCTATTCAGGAGCCTCCACACTGCTTTCTATATTGGTTGTACAAATTTGCAATCCCACAAGGGTTTCTTTTTCCCCACATCCTCACCAGCATCTATTGTTGGATTTTTTTAATAATTGCCATTCTGACTGGTGAAAGGTGGAATCTAATTGTAGTATTGATTTGTGTTTCCCTGATGATTAAGGATGATGAACACTTTAAATGAGAATTGGCAATTTATGTTTTCTCTTCTGTGAATTCTGTTTAGATCAATGCCCCATTTTGTGAGAGGGCTGTTTAATTTTTTTGTTTTGTTTTGTTTTTTCTTTTGAATTCTTTGTAAGTTCTAGATATTAGACCTCTGTCTATGTCATACCTGGAAAAGATTATCTCCAAGTCTGATGGTGGTCTATTGGCTCTGTGTATGGTATGTTTGTCTGTACAAAAGCTTTAAAGCTTGATGAGATCCCTTTGGTTAAATGATTGTTGCACTTTCCTGGGCTACTGGAGGTTTGTTCAGGAAGTTTTCCCCTACTCTTATTTCATGGAGAGTTCCTCCTATTTTTTCTTCCAGGGATTTCAGAGTTTCAGGTCTTATGTTGAGGTCTTTGATTCATTTGGAGTTGATATTGCTGCATGGTGAGAGGAGTGAGTGTACTTTTTTTTTTACAAGTATTTATCCAATTTGTCCAGCACCATTTGTTGAAGATGCAACATCAGTGAACATTGTAGACACCTTTATCAAAGATCTAGTAATTATAGTTACTTGAACTATAAACAGGGTCTTCAGTTGTGTTCCATTGGTATGTCTGTCTGTTTTTATGCCAGTACCATGGTGATTTTGTTACTATGGCTTTGTAGTATGTCTTTAGATCAGGAATGGTGATACCACCTGAGGAGGGCTTTTTTTTTACTAAGGATATATTTGGCTATCTGAGGCCTTTTGTCAATTCCAAATAAATTTTGAGATTAGTTTTTCAATGTCTGCAAAGAGTGAAGCTGGGATTTTTATTGGCATGACATTTAATCTATATATTGCCTTTGGAAGAATTGTCATTTTTACAATCTTAATTCTACCTATCCATGAGCATGGAATATCTTTCTATCTTTTCACATCCTCCTCTATTTCCTTCTTGAGCACTTTAATGTTTTCATTGTATAAGTCTTTCACTTCCTTGGTTAGTATTATTCCAAGGTATTTGATTTTTTTTGAGGCTATTGAAAATGGACAATCTCTCTGATATCTTTTTCTATATGCATGTCATTTGCATACAGGAAGGCTACTGATTTTTGTGTTAGTTTTGTATCCTGCCACTTTGCTGGAGGAATTTATCAACTTCAGGAGTTAACTGATACTATTCTTCGGGTCTATTACATATAGAATCATGTCATCTGCAAAAAGTGATAGTTTTACTTCTTCCTTTCCAATTTATATCCCTTTTATGCCTTTCTCCGGTCTTATTGCTTGGGCTAGAACTTCAAGCACTATGTTGAAAAGCAGGAGTGAGAATGGACACCCCTGCCTTGTTCCTGATTCTAGTGGGAACTCCTTGAATCTCTCCTCATTGAGTGTGATTTGGACCTTAGGAGTTTTGTATATTGCCTTGATTATGTTGAGGTACAAGCCATCTATGCCCAGCCTCTCCAGCATTTTGATCATGAAGTGGTATTGAATTTTGTCAAAGGCCTTCTCTGCATCGATTTAAATGACCATGTGGTTCTTGTGGTTGAGTTTATTAATGTGGTGGATTACATTAATTGACTTCTTAATGTTCAATCATCCCTGTATTCCTGGGATGAAGCCTACGTGATCAAGGTGGATAATACTTTTGATATGTTTTTATATTTGGTTTTTAAGGATTTTGTTCAGGATTTTTGCATCTAAGTTCATCAGGGATATGAGTCTTTAATTTTCCTTTCTTGTTGCATTTTTGTCTGGCTTTAGTATTAGGCTAGCTTCACAGGAGTTTGGAAGCATTCCCTCTTCTCCTATAAAGTGAAAAAGCTTCAGAAAGAATGGTTTCAGTTCTATGATGAAGGTTTGGTAGAATTCAGCTGAGAATCCATGATGTCCTAGACTTCCTTTTGGGGAGGTTTTTGATTACATTTTCAATCTCAGTAGATGTGATACTTTTATTTAGGAGCTTTATCTGGTATGGGTTAAGCTTTGGTACATAGTAGGTGTCCAGGAATTCATCCATTTCTTCCATATTCTCCAATTTTGTGGAGTAGAGGTTTTGGAAGTATGATCTGATGATTCTTCTAATTTCATTGGGGTCTGTTGTGACCGCTCCCTTTTCTGATTTAATTGTTTTGGGCCTTCTCTCTCTTTTTTTTTTTTTTCATTTAATTAGATTGGCAAAGGGTTTGTCAATCTTGTTTATTTTTTCAAAGAACCAGCTCTTCGTTTCATTTATAATTTAATTGTTTTCTTCCTTTCCATTTCATTAATGTCAGTTCTGATCTTAATTATGTCTTTCACCTTGAGATCCTAGGGTTGGATTGTTCTAATTTTTCCTATGCCTTTAGGTGGATGGCTAGGTTATTGATTTGAAAACTCTCTGTCTTTGTTATGATGGCATTTAGCACTATGAATTTTCCCCTTAGGACTGCCTTCATTGTGTACCATAGGTTATTGTATGTTATTTTAGTTATCATTTACTTCTAGAAAATTTTCTATTTCCTTTTGATTTCTTGAATAACCCATTTGTTGTTTAATAATGTATTGTTCAGTTGCCATTAATTGGTATAATTTCAGTTGTTCTTCCCCTTGTTAATTTCCAAATTTAACACGTTGTGGTCTGATATGATGCAGGGGTCTACATCAATCTTACTGAATTTATTGAAGCATGTTTTATGTTTAATATGTGGTCTATTTTGGAGAAGGTTCCATGGGCTGCTGAGAAGAACATATATTCTGTAGTCTAGGGATGGAATGTTTTTATATGTCTGTTAGGTCTAGTTGATATATGGTGTTGTTAAGCTCTGTTTTTTCCCTGCTGATCTTCTGTTTGGATGATCTGTCTAGAGATGATAGTGGTGTATTAAAGTCTCCTACAATGATGGAATTGGAGTTTATTTCTGTTTTGTTTTTGAGTAAGTTTTGCTTTATGAAATGTGGTGCACCTGTATTTGGTACATACATAATTATGATAGTGATATCCTCTTGTTGGATCATTCCCTTGATGAGTAAGAAGTGTCCTTCATTGTCCTTTTTAATTAATTTTGGTTTAAGGTATATTTCGCAGATATTAATATACCCACACCTGTTTGTTTTTCATTCCAATTTGCTTGGAAGATCACTTTCCATCCTTTCACCCTTAGGAGATTTCTGTCTTTAGAGATGAGATGTGTTTCTTGAAGGCAGCATATGGAAGGGTCCATTTTTCTGATCCACCCTGCTAATCTGTGTCTTTTTATAGGGGAGTTAAGTCCATTTATATTCAGAGTTATAACAGTGAGGCTTGCTTTAAGCCCTGCCATTGTGGATGGTTTATGGGGGTTGATGCCTCACATGTTATTAGCCCACTAATTTTGATTATTGTTCTCGCCTTTTATTTGCCTCTTGAGATTGGTTGCTCATCTCTTCTGTGTGGAATATCTCCCCTAGTATCCTCTGTTAGCTTGACTTTGTGTTCATATAATCATAGAGCTGGCTTTTATCATGGAACACTTTAATTTCCCCATCTATTATGAGAGATAGGTTTGCTGGATACAGTAGTCTAGGTTGGAAGCTATAATTCTTTAGGCCTTGAAGAGCATTGTTCCAAGCCATTCTGGCCTTCATGGTGTCTAATGAGAAGTCTGATGGGTTTGCCTTTATATGTGATGAGTTGTTTCTCTCTTGCTGCCTTGCTCTCTTTGCTTTCTATGTTTAGCATTTTAACTAAGATATGTCTTGGAGAATTACTTCTTTGCTCCTATCTGTTTTGAGTTCTCTTGTATCTCACTTGGCCTTTCTCTTATAAGATTAGGAAATTTTTCTTCTATAATCTTATTTAAAATGTTTTCTATGCCTTTGGCTAGGGTTTCTTCTCTCTCTGGAATCCCCATGATCCCGATATTTGGTCTCTTTAGGGTATCCCACAGATCTCTCTTATTTTGTTCACATGATTATTTGAACTTATTGAAGTTTATGGAATCCCTATTAACTTCCTCTGTCTTGTCTTCAAGGTCTGAGAATCTGTCCTCCTGGTTTTAACTCTTGAGATTAAGGATTCAAAGGAGAACTTTAAAAATCTATTTTTGATTTTTGGTTTCTGTTATATCTTTGTTCATAGTCTCCACTTCTCTGTAAATTCCAATTTCCAATCTAGTTTTGTTTCTGTTAATGTGTCCTGGAATTTATTCTTATGTTTGAATATGTCCTCATCAAACTTAATCAGCTAGACTTGAGCTCCTTACACAGTTAGTTCACCTTCAATTCACTTAATGAGCTTTTGAAGTTACTCTGACTTTTCTCAATTAAGTTGAATCTGATAGCTATGCTTGTTTTGTTGAGTTTCACCTCATTTATGTCCTTTTTGACAGTTTCCATCTCAGCCATTATTGTGGTCAGGATCTCATTGCAGTTATGACCTGAAATTACTTTATTCTCATTTTGGGATTATAATTCTGTTGTCTCCCCTACATTCTCACTGGCATCTTCTTTTGTGGGACTAGTAGTCCTAGGTGGGAGACTCTCAGCTTGATATGTTGTGGGGGGTTTTATGTTGGTTTCTTCCTATTTTTGGATAAAGGTCTAGTTTTCTTAATGCAGGAGCAATATAAGTTTTTGTTGGGTATTCAGAGAGTGTTCTGTTATGGGTACTGGTTGGGGTTGGGATAGTGTTGTGACCACAGGTGTGTGAGTTACAAAGGTTATAGGTGTGCCAGCAGTTCTGGGCTAGTGTCTGGTTTGTAGTATGGTATGGAGGATAGAGATCTTCTCTGGCTGTAGTCACCACTGTGTTTTGCTACTGGGGTTCAGGGGTGTTTTAGAGCATCCCTACTTGCTCCTCTTTCCCTTCCATATCCCAGGTGGGATATATAGAGATCACCCTTTACCCCCTAGCAGGTGCCTGCCAGAGAATTGATGCTTGCCAGTTAAAATCAGAATGAGGCTCCCTGAGGGTGCTGGAATATGAGTGCAGGGAGTTTAGGAGGTTTGTAGCTGTATAAAAGTCTTATTTCTTCAGTGATTGATCTATTTTTAGTTTGAGCTGGATTGGTGTGGAGTAGCACAGGTGCAGATGTTATGGAGGTTAGAAGTGTGTCTACTAATCTGGTTTGGCAGCTGATACTTGAGTTGTGTTTGATTTGGGGCAGTTTAGAGTTTGTGTGCAGGCACCAATCAGATCAGCCCCTTTTCCTCTGGTACTCCCAGGCATAGGAACCAGAAATGCTATTCCCTTCACCAGAGTGCCCACCCCAGACACGACTCACATTTTGCTGGTCTAGAGCACACAGGCCCAGGTGCACTGGTGTCCCAGGCTAGGGTATACAGGCGCTGGTTGTGCTGGTGCCCCTAGAGCTCAGAACCCAAACACTCCAAGCTTCTCATCAGCCTGCCCCTCACCTATTCAATGTGTTCAGGCCCCAAACAATGTGATAGCACTAGATTTAAACTCATCAAGTATCCCTCCCATCAGAAGCTGACAGTATGTAGGTTCTATTCTTTACCAGTCTGGAGTACCCTGTACTCCAGTGCTCAAGCTCCAAAACCTGCCACACAGTTCTCCTCCCCCTGATTGGGGTACTGCAGGCACTGCTCCTGCTGTGGCCCCTACAGCTCCAGACCCAACTATGCCAGGAACTCTTCACCAGCCCGGAGCACACAGGACTGGATTCCACCTTTCCCCTCAAGGGGGCAGAGGTTCTAGATTCACTGGGTCCCAATTCATCCTGTCCTACACCTGCATGAAGCAACCGCCTCCACACATGCTATTGATCTACTGCTCTGCCCCTCCTTCTGATACACAGCACCCCTTATGGAACTTTCTTGTGTGTTTTGACCTCTGTGAAGCTGGCACATACCTGCCTTCTCCTCTTGTCCTTGTGGCTCAGGCCGCTGGGTGAAGCTCTTCACTGCGGAACCTTGGGTCTGTGTCGGGCTGTAAACTGTCTGGGTGGAGGTGAGTTCCTGCTGCCGCTGAAGCTGGTGTATGTATCTTCACAGACACAGTTTCCTCTGTATCAACTGGATAAAGGCTTATTTCCCCTGGGTCCACAGTTAAAGCTAAGCTAATACCTCTGAAAAACAAATTATTTAAAAAAAAAAAAAACAGGAAAGCCACTGGCTACTGCTTTCCTGGGGTGTGACTGGGACCAGCACTGCTGAAAGAGCTTCTAGCTATTTGTATGAATGTTCTGACACTTTCCTAGCTTTATGCTGAGGTTGAATTTATCTTATGCCCCTTTGGTTTTCAGAGGAAGGGTATGTTTTCTGGTTTTTCTGCCTTTTTCTCTTTGCTGACTGCTATTGTGTGACTTCCATGCCACCATCTTAACCCAGAACTTCATTTATTTTTTAAATACTTTCTTTTAATATTTTGGACAATCAGAAACTGACTCTATCTTGCAGTTTTGAGATGTTTTACTGAGCCAATCATCATGTGGTTCACTTATATCTGAGCTGGATATTTTCAAGTGTCACATTGAAAAGACTTAGAAAGATATGAACTATTAATAGTAATATCCAGAATCCCAACCAGAATCATGGATGAACCCTTGGGGAAAGTTTTACATAAACAGCATAATTCTATACACTCACTTTCCAACTGCGAGAGATCAAGCAGGCTTCTGTTTATATTATTTTTACCTGGAGACCAGAAAAGAAACACAGATTTCCTTAACTTTTTACATTAAACATACATAAACACATTCTCCACATTTTGAATGCTGAAAGGTACTCTAAGACAATGCAAATGGGCACAGCCCAGATGCAGACAGGTACATGCCTTCACAGGAAAGAATATCATGGTATAGAAGAATGTCACTTTGCGATGCAGCAGGGTAGAGTCAAACATTTTCTAAAATCTACATATGAATTGCATACCAACAATAACTAGAAGAAACATACACTTTTCTGTGGAAAATCTGGGAATTATTGTCCTATAAAATTGATAAAAGGGAAAAGTCTCTTTGATCATCAGCAAATGATCATTTGGAATTCATACAGACCGGATTTACAGAACCTGGAAGATGTTGGTTGCTACTTCCTAAAATTTTTAGAGAATGTGTCTAATAATCCTGAAACCTTTTTGTGAGAAAGATGTGGATGGGATGCCCTTCTATACAAGCACAGGAACCTGGTGGGCATATGTACCCAGAATTGCTAATAGTTCTGATGAGCATCACAACAGTCTCATATGGCAAGGACGAGGCCACACAAGAACCCTGAGTCTCATCCCACATGGATGGTGCCATATGAGAACACTGAGTCTCATCCAGAGTGGATAGTGCTGTCTACAGGAAGACTAGAGAAGCAGAAGTGCTCTCAAATATTCTTGAGAGAGAGTTGAGGAAGGCATGCCAGGAAAATTAACAGTCATGTAGGAAAATTCTAAAATTGTTTATTACTTGGAATTTGGAAGGCTTTAGAAAACAGCATTATTATGAGACATTAACAAAAAGTAAGGTCAAAACAGATGCACCCCTTTGGATTTTATCAAAGGATCTTGAGATATATAGAATAATAAAATATCAAAGATAAACTACATCTAGATCTCATTAGGGTATTTTGTATCTTTCTTGATAACTGTGGTCAATTCTGTCAGTTACGTTTTATTAAATGTATTTGTACCTATGTAGCTTTCACTATCATCTTTCTCTCTTTAGTACAATGACCACATACTTTAGGATCTCACAAAATGTTGCACTGATGGATAAATGATGCTCTAGTTTAAATTTTAGAAAGACTAATAAACTCGTCAATGAAAACTTAGTTTTTAGAGAAAAGTTCCTAAAGATAACTATGAAGAAAGGGCTCTGATTTCCTGCACCAGATCATGGGTGAACCCTTTGTGAAAGGGTAATAGGGCAGGCAAATAGAGTTTTCCTCTCAACTTCAAAGATGAGGAGAGGGAATCCATCTGTTGGTGCTTATAAGAAAACACTTAAGATTCCATTAGATTGCACCTAATCAAGAAAAACTATTTTACATTTATTTTTAGTAGCAAAAACAAGTTAGGTGTTTTTTGTTGTTGTTGCTGTTTGTACTTATGTTTTATTTTGTTTTACTGTTTAGCTTTTTTTTCCAGTGCTAGGGATCTAACCCAGGGTCCTGTGCATGCTAAGAAAATATTCTGCCACTCTGTTGTATGCTAGCCTAGATCTCATTTTGAAAATGGGAGAGAAAGACTATTCATGCCTATTTTTAGCCCTACTTCTAGGCCCCAAACCATGGTGACCTTAACCTAGCTCACTTTCCCCAGTGTCCCAAGAAGTCAACTCTTCATAATAGGAAAATTTAGCATGATCTCAACTTCCAAAATAGTGAGAGCAAAAAAGTAAGAAAGGAGGTACAGGATATGATCAACTTGTTTCTCACAAGCCAAAGAAATATCTATTGTCATTTAGATAACCAGTATGGTTGAAGGTTTCCTCATTTGTTTATGCATTTTACATTTAATTAAATACATGCTATTCTTTCAATAATTCGACTCTATAAATTCCAATTTTCCAACTGCATTCCTGATGCTTAAAAAATGTGTAGGAGTTGAAGCCTTTAAAAAAATAAGAAAAGAAAGAATTCGGATCTGTACATAGAAGGAAACAGCTAATCTTCCTAAATGTTTACGTTAGAGAATAAATTACAGGTAACTCACACCATAAACACAGCTGCACTATCTCCTCTCCTGACATTAAAGACAAACACTCTCCCCTCAGGAAAAGCAGAAGTCTGCCTTTGTGGGGAGCAAATTAAAACAGTCCTGCTGGCATCCCCAAAACACAGCCTATTTGAAGATGTGTGCAAACAAACTCCTCCTTCCCATCCACTCCCCCTGGCTTTGAGATAAGTAGGAGCATTTCCTTCAAACAACTGCTAGATGAAAGGCAAGTCCTTCCATCTGGACTGGGAGCCCGTGTGTGGATGACAAACACATGCTCTGAATGTCAACAGCACAACACCACCAAGCACGCAGGACCATACTGCTCCACACTGGCCTCAACAGCCCTGCTGTGGAGACATCATTATAAAAGGCCCACAGGCAAAGTGATTCATTCTTGAATAACTCAGATAACCCATGTCACTGAAGTAGTCCAAGGCCCCCAAGCACAATTCAAATAAAAAATAAAGAGGAAATAGCCTGCACTTACTTTTTAATAGCAAAGTACATTATGTGTTTCTAGGGATTCTTATACATGCCATTTTAAAGGTATGAAGGGAAGAGATAAGGCACACCTATCTTAAAATGAATTCGCTAACAGAAAAATTAATAAAATACTGGATATTTATCGTAAGAAGGTCAATTTGATATGGAAATAGGTTATTAAAAACTGTACTAGGAAAGTTTACTTTAGTGAAACACAGACTTTATTTTTTTTTCTTTATTGTCCATAATGAGTTACATTGTTTAGTGGGCCATCCATGAGTTATCCCCAATTCCCCTTTGCCCCCCCCTCCCCATCCCCAGTCAGCTGGATATCCTCCTCCGTGGGCCGTCTGTATCAGTCTTTGTGGTAGGGGACCATGGATAGCTCATTCTTCAGCCGGGCTCTCATGACCCAAGTGAAACACAGACTTTAGAAAGCCAGACACAATGACTAAGCCAAGACCACCAAGATCTGTGATCTTTGTCAACTAGGAAATGACATCAGCATTCACATCCCAAGACCAAATCTCCAGTTTCAAATAACAAGTTCCCACAAGGTCAATCAATAAGCCAGTCAGAGTAAGGGAAGGAGAGACGGTGGGCAGCATCTACTGTCTGTGGCAGCAGGAAATGCTCCAAGCGTTTCCATCGTGCTGCCTGATAGTCAGCACAGAGTCAGGTTCATGCCCCACGTGCCCTGCTACTAGGCAAGGGACTGTCAGCCAACCACTGACTAAGACATCAAGGCTTCATGACCTGTGGAAATTTGTTCATAGTGTGTTGATAAGTTCCAAAAGTTTCAAACAAGAGAAACAACATAAGGGGGGAGGGAAAGCAAGTTTTACTTGAATCCATCTGTGCCATTTGGCAATCACCCCTACCTGGAAAAATTGAGTTTTGTTTTTTTTTGTTGTTGTTTTTTTGGTTTTTTTGGAGGCAGAGTCTGACTGTATCCAAGACTAATTTGGGACTTTCTCAGAAACAGAGGCTGGCCTCAAACTCCCAATGATACTCCTACTTCAGCCTCCTGAGTGCTGGGATTAGAGGCATGTGCACCACACCAACCTCTATTTTTTTTTGTCCATAATGAGTTACAATATTTAGTGGGCAAACAATGAGTTGTTATCCCCAATTCCCTGATGCTCTCCCTTCCCCATCCCCAACCAGCTAGATATCCTCCTCTGTGGGTCGTCTGGGTCAGTCCTTGTGACAGGGGACCATGGATAGCCTAGTATTCAGCCAGGTTCTCCTGGCCATGCCTCTGGATAATCTCCCCCATCATGGCTCTCACAATCTTTCCGCCCCCTCTTCCACATAGTTCCCTGAGTCGTGGTGGATGAGTATTAAGGCTGCTTTAAGGTTGTGAGCTTAGGGGTCTTTGTGTCGAAAATCGGTTTCTGTCTCACTGGCTTATCCTGTGTTGATTTAATGGCTGTGGCTGTGAGTCCCTTGTTCATCCTGACATTCTCTACTTTTTAAAATATCTTTATTATGAATAAGTTTATACATTAAATGAGCAAATCTTGTGAAGGTGTCCCCGTTTCCCTCCTCTCTGTCTCCTACCCACTGGGGTCCTTCCTCGGTGTGCATACTGGATCTGTCCATAGGGTAGAGGGTATGAACTTCACCAGAGGTAGCCAGTTTTTCATTGCTTTTTTTTCTTCCTTCCCCCTTGTGTATTGTTGTTGAGGGGGGCAATGTCTCTGGATGCTCTCCCCTACCATGGCTCTTACAATCTTTCCTCCCCCTCTTCTGCTCAGTTCTCTGAGTCATGGTGGGTGAGTTTTAAGTCTGCTTTATTGTTGAGATCTTAAGTATCTCTGGATCTTTGCCCTGGAATGTGTTAGGTATCATTGGTGTCTGTCATGGGTTATCAGACTTGCTGTGGTGATTGGTCTCCTGTTTGTCATGTCATTTTCTCTTAGGCTTCATTTGGGCCCTGTTTGAAGGCTAGGTGTGGTTTGTCTCTTGCCAGGGTGTCAGCCATCATCTAATGTGTTGTTGGTAGAATTAGTTTGTCCCGGCTCGCTTAATGTCTTCTGGGGTCAAGGGATTAGTCCCCTCTACTTTTTTTCTTAGCCTGTTTTATTATCTCCTTTCCAACACTTCCTGGTGTTCTAGCTATAATTTTTTTTAGTTTCCACATAACATGATAATGAATCAAAATCCTTCAACAAATTCATTAAACCTCAAATCCAAGCTATTATCTAATCCAACCTTCCACCTGGGGTAGGAATCCTTCCAAATCTCTAGAATTGACTCCTATGCCTCCACTTGTAAAGTGGAATCTTCTCTAACCTATGATATAATTGTAGCCTATGGTATAATTGTATTGCTTCAATATTCTTCCTTTTTCAGAACAAACTTTGTTCCTTTAAGTATTCCCTTTTGGATAAAACATCCATTTCCTCCAACAAGCTACCAAGTAAAGATGTGCTCTTGGGGCTGGAGAGATGGCTCATTCATGGGGCACTTGCCTGCAAAGCCTAACCACCCAAGTTCAATTCCCCCATTACCCACATAAAGCCAGATGCAGAAAGTGGTACATGCATTTGGAGTTCATTTGCAGTGGCTGGTGGTCTACTCTTCTGTATCTCTCTCTCTGCTTGCAAATAAATAAATAAATATTTTTTAAAAGAAGTGCTCTTAAAGGGCCATGAGAGAGGGAGGGAAAGAGGAGAGTAGGGAGGGGATAGTAGATGTATAAGCAGAGGGGCAGAGTGGAATGGTGTGAGGTAAGAAGAGGGGATGGGGAAAAGAGAAGGTGATGATGTTATGAATAAGGCATATGAAAGCCCATGTCTTCACTAGCTAAAATAGATTTATATGTTAAAAAAGAGTTTGGGCAGAAGTGCCCTGTGGAGGGTGGATAATGCTCTGCCCAGAAGCCATAGATGGTTACAAGAAAATTTCAGTTCCAGAAATGGGAAACTTTCCAGAGAGTTAGTGGTCAGGGAGGCACTTGATGTCTCCAAAACATTATAGGCCATTGCCAAGGCTCTTGGTTGCCCACATGGACTAGATGGTAAGACCCTATTGCTGAAGACTCCACAAGCTTGGACTGCAGGACACTGAGAAATCGAACTGGAGCTGAGCTGGAAGCCTCCTTCCTGTCGATTAGCTGTCATGATGCTGGAAAGGGCTCTGCAGCCTGTGTGGGGAGAAAAGCAAACAACAGTCTTAACCAACAGTGGAACCTGCACACTTCAGAGGAATTTTTCCTGGAAACTGGTAGAAAAACCATTTCTATAGCCGTTCCCACTTCTCTGTACATTGAAATTTCCTTTCTACCTTCTTAGCCCCATCTCTAGAAAGCAGAGTCTGCAAAGGTGCCTCCTCACTACAGATTCTGTGAAGATACACTGATGTTCAGTGATCTTCTGAGTTCATACGGACATCAGTTTTCAGCTGGAATCAACAAGTCTTGATAATCATCCAGTGGTTTGGTTTTTAAATTTCTGTGGGAAGAAAAATGTTTCAGACTAGAAAATTGAAGTCCCACCCCCCAAAGGCACTGAGGTAGCAACAGTACACACCAGCATACTTCTGTGACAACACCAGAGACCAGGTGAGAAGCTATAATACCCAGGTAATTGTAAAGTGGAGACGCATCCAGCAGAAAGAGTGGAATAGTGTTTAGCACTTGGCAAGCAAGCCCATACCCCTCCACCTCCACAGGATGGTGAGAGCAGTCAGAAGGAAATCTCCATTCCAGGGATCTTCCCTCAGGAGACAAAGGAGTAGACTCTGGGCTCATGTTCTGGTTTGGTGCTTTCCTGGGCTCTGGTTTCTCTCTCACTTGATTCGAAGCACTGGCAGGATCATTAGCAGACTTTGGGAATGGCTGCAAATAAAGGCAAGCAGCATATTAGAGCTGTGGTTTTATAGGCAGATGCCAAAGAAGCGAGAGGTCAGGAAAGATATTAGTGGTCCTAGAACCTCTGACTGGACTGACTGGTGAAGGACTCCTGAAAACACAAGTTTCAAAGTGCAAATCCCAGTTTCCTTTCCCAAATTATGAGGTACACAAAGAAACATAGGAATAACCCAAAGGGGCCAAATAAAACTTTATAAGCCAACCTCAAATAAATGCAAATCTATGAGCTACCTACCTGTTAAAGAATTTTAAATAACTGCCATAAAGATGCTCAATGAACTAAGAGAGTACAGATATAAAACTAGACAGAATCAGGAAAACAATGTATAATGTGAGAATATCAATAAAGAGAAACTGTATAAAAGAACTGAACAGAAATTCTGAAGTTGTATATAAAAAAATTGAATATATATTCACAAAGGCTCAGGGAACATTGGGTAAGAGGTATGTCATGGTTTGATCCAGATGTCCCCCCACAAACAAATGAATGTGTTCTCAATGATCTCAGCTGATGGCAGTTCAGGAATAACAACCTCGCTAGAGCTGTGTTGTTGGAGGTGGGCTTATGGGGTTATAAGCCGGCTTCCCCTTGCCAGTGTTTGGCACACCTTCCTGCCGCTATTTCCAGTGCTGTGGCGGAGGTGATGTCCATCATTTTCCCTGCCAGGATGGAGTCTCCCCTTGAGTCTGTAAGCCTAATAAACCCATTCCTCCACAAGTCGCTTTTGTTTGGGTTCTTTCTGCACAGCAACTAGAAAGCTGACTGCAACAAGGTGATATAAAGAACCTAAGAGGGGACTGGAGAGATGGCTCAGTGGCTAAAGCATCTGCCTGAAAACTCTGGTTTGATTCCCCAGTATCCACATATAGCCAGATGTACAAAGTGGCACCACATCTGGAGTTCATTTGTAGTGACTGGGGGCCCTGGCATGCCCATACCACCCGCCCTCCCTCCCCCCCCTCTGCTTGCAAATAAATTTTAAAAATATTTAAATAAAATGTAAGAGTTGGAGGCTCTGGAGGAGGGCTTTGGAATGCTGTTTCCTGGACACACAGTGGTCATTACATTCGTGACCTCACACCAGCTGTTGTTACCTACACAATATTGGCTCCATCAACATGTTGTCATGGGTGATGGAAGAAGGCAAAATCTCAAAATCAAAGAGGAACTAGTTGGAAAGAAATGGTTATGCAAAAGGAGTATAGGGAGGGGAGATAAAAGAAAATAGTTGGAGGGTATTATTATAATCAAAAATACATTATATGCATTATAAAAATTGTCAATTAAAAATGGATCATATAAAAGGAATTGATAAATTCCTAGAAGTACAGTCTTTCAACACTAAATAATGAAGACCTAGAAAATATGAATAGATCAATTATTATTAAGTTATTAAATCAATGATCAAAAAACTCTTTCAAGAAAAGCCCAGAACCAGATAGTTTCACTGCAGAATTCTACTGAATACTTAAAGGAGAATTAAAATTTTCCAAAAACATTAAAGAGGAATGAACATGGAGCACTTCCAAACTCGTTTTGTTCAACCAGCACTATGTAGTGCTGATACCAAAGCCAGACAAAAACATCATGAGAAAACAACAGACCACTATCTCTCAAAGCCTCAAATACTTTTTTAAAGGGTGGGCTAGGGAGACTAGAGTCATTATTCAGGGCCTACCATGCATAAGGAGCTAGATTCAATCCTGGTAATATGAAAAAATTATATACCATGATGAAGTGAGATTTATGAATGGGAGGTAAGGGTGGCAAAAGGCACAACATGAAAATTTAATCAACGTAATATATCACATTAATACAATGAAGGATAATATGATATAATCATCTTAACACAGAAAAACCATATGACAATATTAAATATACTCTCACTTTTAAAAATATTTTATTTATTTATTTACAAGCAGAGAGATACATAGAGAGAGAATATAGGCACACCAGGGCCTCCAGCCATTGCAAAGGAACTCCAGATGCACACGCCATTTTGTGCATCCGGCTTATGTTGGTACTGGGGACTTGAACCCAGGTTGTTAAGCTTTGCAGTCAAGCGAGCCTGGGTTCAATTCTTCAGCAACCCCATAAAGCCAGATTTAAAGTGGTTCAATCATCTATGACCCCAAGGCAATGGGAGGTGAGCCAGGAGAATCTGAAGTTCACGGGCTAGTTGACTTTGGTCTGCATTCTAGCCACTTGTTTGCAGCAGCAAGATACTGTCTCAAAGAAGGTGGGATTTAAAAACACTAACAACAAAGACGGTAATCATCCCATTTACGGATGATAAATTGAAAGCTCCCACTCTATGATCATTCTCTAAGATCTACTTGCGATATTTCTGGAAGTTCTGGTCAAACAATTAGGCAATAACCAGAAATATGAGCAATCTAAATTAGAAAAGTAGAGATAAAATTGTCCTTGTGCACAAATGACATGACATATGTTTAAAAATCATTAGAGATGAAATACACAAAAACTCCATTAGAACTAATAAATTTAAATTTAGAACTAATAAATTTAAACTAATAAATTTAACTAATAAATTCGCCCATAAGGGTACAAAGCTGACATATGTAATAATCAACTACATTTCTCAACACAGTCTCAAAAGGAAATTAAACAGTTCTGGTTACAATAGCATCAAAAATAATAAAATGCTGAAGAATAATCTAACCAAGGAGCCAAGGGATTTGCACATTGAAAACTAGCAAATAAGCATGTGATGTCCATCGGAGGCCAAAGCAAGAGGATCGCTAACTTGAGCTAGCTTGGGCTATATAGAAAAACTCTACCAAGAAAGAACACAGAGAGAAGTATTACTGAAAAATTTAAAGTATACCTGATAAATAGAAACATATGCAGTGTTCATGGCTTAGTAGATTTAATAGTGTTAGGCTTTGCATACCACAGAATCTATACATTCAACATAACCTATATCAAAATTTCAAGAGTATTTTTTTGAGAAATAGAAAAATTCACCCAAACCCAGGCATGGTGGTGGGTGCATTTAATCCCAGCACTCAAGAGGTTGAGGCGGGAGGATCCCCATGAGTCCAAAGCCAGCCTGGGCTACAGTGAGATGCCACCTCAAAAAAAAAAAAAAACAAGAAAGAAAAAGAGAGGGAAGAGAGAAAGAAAGGAAGGAAGGAAAGGAGGGAGGGTAGGAGGGAATGTCTATTATCAGAAAGATAAAACAGGGCTGGAAAGATAGCTCAGTGGTTAAGTGCACTTCCTGTGCAACTAGGAGCCTGAGGAGACCTGAGATGGCCTGAGTTCAGTCTCCAAAACCCACGTAAACAGATGGGCTTGTCCACACAAGCTGGTAACCCCGTGCCTGTGGCAGCAGAGACTAGAGAATTGTTAGAGCTGGTGAAACAGCAAACTCCTGAATAAGTAAGAGATTCTCACAAGGAAAACCAGGCAGTGCTGGAGGGGGACACCCGTCATTCTCCTCCTCCAGCCAACACAGTGAGCCCACGGGGAGCCACATCAACACATACACGTGTGCATACACCACAAACACCACGCACACTAGGCACCCCCCGCACACACACACAAAGAAAAGAAAAAGAAAAAATAGTAACAAATGTTGACAAGTATTTAGAGAAAGGAACACTCTCTTCCACTGTTGGTGGTAATGTGGACTAGTATAGACATTATGGAAAATATATGGCAATCCTTCAAAGACTAGACGTTGAAGTACCATACAATCTAGGGGGGACTAAGTCATTGCAACAAGACATCTGTAAAGATATGGGATCAACCTAGGTATGTATACACACACACATATATGGAATATTATTCAGCCATAAAAAGAGTGAATTCAGTCATTTGCAGTAACATGGATGGAACTGCAGGAGATCATGTTAGTTGGATTCAAGCACAGAAAGGTTCACAACTGCTTATATGTAGAGGCTTAAAAAAGTTGATTTCATTAATGTAGAGAATAGACATTACTGCAGTCTGAGAAGGTGAGAGATAGGATGTTAAGGGGTACAGTTGGATAAGATAAACAACTCCCAATGTTCTATAGAACCTTGGGATAATTATGGCTCACAACAACTAATTGAGTATCTCAAAACAGCTAGTAAAAGCCAGATATGGTGACAGATGCCTTTAATCCCTGCACTTGGGAGGGGGAGTCAGGAAGATGGGAATTCAGGGATAAATGGCAACAAAACATTCTGAGGCTAGCCAAGGATATGTAAGACCCTGACTCAAAAATCTGAAAACAAAGCACAACAAAATAGCTCTTCAAGAAAATTTTGAATGTTCCCAATACGAAGAAGAAGAAGAAGAAGAAGAAGAAGAAGAAGAAGAAGAAGAAGAAGAAGAAGAAGAAGAAGAAGAAGAAGAAGAAGAGGAAGAGGAAGAAGAGGAAGAAGAAGAAGATGAGGAGAAGGAGGAAGAAGAAGAAGAAGAAGAAGAAGAAGAAGAAGAAGAAGAAGAGGAAGAAGAAGAAGAAGAAGAAGTAGAAGATGAGGAAGAAGAAGAAGAAGGAAGAAGAAAGAAGAAGAAGAAGAAGAAGAAGAGGAAGAAGAAGAAGAGGAAGAAGAAGAAGCATCTGAGGGGATAGATATACCAACTATGGCTGATATGAATGATGCACATGGTGAGCATGGATTGAAATATCACACTGTACCCCATTAATATATAAAATTACTATTTTCCAATTAAATTTAACTCCTTGGTTTTTTGAGACACTCTTAATAATTCAGGCTGACTTTGAACTGCTGATCCTCCTGTTTTAGCCTCTCAAGTGCTAGGATTACAGGTGTATACCATGACACCTAGCAAAAATATATTTGTTTTAATAAAAGAAATCTGTGATCACCCCTCTGAGAACTTAGCTGGAAAAGTGGAGCACTGACAACCTTAGAGAAAGAACCTCATGAAAGTCACAGTCCCTTTTCCAGAAAAATGTATAGATATTACATCAAAAAATACTCATGGGAGGTGAGCCATGGATGAGCAATGAACAAGACCCCAAGAAGGAGCAGAGAAGACAAATCGCTTGGCCCGGATCTCAAAGCTCAGTACTGGAAACACTTGCACATCACCCTGGGTCTCTTCTTCCTCCTTACGCCATTTCGTCTTAAGGTGGGAGACAGATTACTATTAAAAATTGGGCAGAGGGGTGGGCAGAGTGCTTGCTTAGCACATGTGAGGCCCTGGTTTCTTGAGCCTTAGCACCACTAAATGAATAAATGAATCAATCAACCAATAATTGAGCCAAATGTGGAATAACAATTTAGTTGGAATGAAGGTCTAAGTCAGCCCTCCCACCCCTCCCTGACCCCACCCTCCCCAGGTGAGGAGCTCTGAAGCTGGGATAACCGTTCACAGTTGTCCTGAGTTGGGCAGGGGTAGGGGCATGGGAGTCTGGACCTTCATTCTTCTACATGAACCCAGTCAATAGACGGGGCTGCTCAGGAGTGTGATCTTGGGTCAGGGAGCCGTCCGCCCCACTCCCAGCAGGTGAGCAGTGCAGTGGATTTGGGAATGCCTGCTTCCTTCTCAGTCTCCCAAATTTTAAAGTCAAGTTTCCTGTGTGAGTGTGTTGCACTTCTTTTTTTAAAATATTTTATTTATTCATTTTCAAGCAGAGAGATACAGAGAGAGAGAGAGAGAGAGAGAGAGAGAGAGAAAGAGAGAGAGAGAGAGATAGAGCACCTGGGCCACCACCTCATGGGTCTGGCCCACGTGGGTCCTGGGGAATTGAACCCCGGGGCCTTAGGCACTGGAGGCAAGTGCCTTAACCGCTGAGCCATCTCTCCAGCCCTTTTTTTTTTTTAAGTGTTGCACTTCTCGAAGAACTAAGCTCACCCCACAGGTCATGGAGGCCTGGGAGAATGCAGGCGAAGCTGCAGGCATCCATTGGAGGGAGACGCCCTCCTCCACACAATGTAATGACAACTAACCTTGACAAACTGGGGAGTCCATATCTGAAAATAGACTCTAGGGGGTTCCCAGCAGTAATGGGATGAAATTGATCAAGCAATGCAGTGTCTCGCTTTATAAGCTTTCTATTTGTCATACACATTGTAATGAATACTTATTTCTTAATTTACATTTCGGCCTTCACACAATTTGCAGCTCCTGCCATGTTTACACGCACCATCTGGAGGAACTAATGAGCCAAGGAGCCCCAGAAATTACAACTTGCTCTGACTAAACTAAAAGATTCTCACTGGCAATAAAATGATCTGTTTATTCCTGGAATTGTAAAGAGATTAAAACATGAGTTTCACTGAGTTTAGGGTAGAAATACACAAAGCTAATTTTAATAGAATGAACCTGGGGGCATCTGGCTTTCCTCATCAATTCAGAATAATTTGGTCATTACAGCAATGGTCCCATGATAGAAAGTCTCTTCTGATATTGGAATTCTTAAAAATGATTACCTGGCTTCCCCACAAATGTCACATAGCATCCCAGTGGGTGAAGAGGGAACACACAGGAATATTGAATAGAATAGGGCTTGAAAACATGGGTTTGGCTCTCCCGTGGTCTGGGCCCAGCTATGGCATTCACTTGGATGAGCTCAGATGGGTTGTGTACCCTCTTTAGATAGCAGGTACCTTGTATACAAAATAGGAATCATAATAGGAACTGTGATATTTCAATAAAACAGCAGGTCAGTTATATTGAATTGCATGGCACTTAGGAAGCACTTAACTTCACTGGATCTCCCTGCCCTTGCAGTTTACCAAACAAATAAAACACAGATACTATTTTCAAGGGCATGTCGGTTTCTCTTGGGTCAAATGTGCCTTGGTAGAGGAAAGCTAAGGATGACATGAATTGCAATGCACAGGTAGGTTGAGGTGCTGGTCTTTATCCTATGGCAGAGTGTGAAGTTTTCAGGTTAGCCCTGACCAGCAAATCCAGTCAACTTTAGGAAATGTAGAGTTGGTAAGCAGATGCTGTCAAATATTTGGTATTTCATACTCCAATCTTTGTTTGTTAATCTGAAGTGCTGGGAATTGACCTAGGACTTCCCAAATGCTAGGAAACACTACTGCCCCAATCCTAATCCTTTTGTTTTGTTTATTTGTTTCATTTCTATGACAGGGTCCCCTAGAGCCCAAGATGGATATATGATGGCTATATGACGTAGACAAAACTAGCCTTGAATTCCTGATGCTCCTACCTCTACCAGCTGAGTGCTAGGATAAGTGTGTACTACCACATTCCACTTTAAAAAATATTTTTATGTGGAGCTGGAAAGATAGCTCAGAGGTTAAGGCCCTTTCCTGCAAAGCCTAATGATCCCAGTTAGATTGCCTAGTACTCTAGTAAAGCCAGATGCACAAAGTGATGCACAAAGAATGCATCTGGAATTCATTTGCAATGGCTAGAGGCCCCAGTGTGTCCATTCTCTCTTTCTCTCAATTTCTCTCTCTCTCCTTGCAAATAAATAAAAAATTTTAAGACTTTATTTATTTATTTATTTATTTATTTATTTATTTATTTATTTATTTATTTGAGACAGAGAGAAAGAGACAGTGAGTATAAACACACCAGGGCCTCCTGCACTGCAAATGAGCACCAGACGCATGCACCACTTTATGCATCTGGCTCCACTTGCATACTAGGGAAATGAACCCTGGCCCATCAAGCTTTGCAAACAAGAGCCTTTAACCATTGAACCGTCTTTCCAACCTCCCCCCCCACACCCCACTTTTTAAAAGTTAAATTTAGGAAAGGAAATGAGTGGCGCTTCCTCTCTCTCCCATCCTCCCCCATTGGCAAAAACTAGAAAACTAACGGGATACTCAATGAATCCAAAAGGTCATAATTTTAATCCCTAGGCCACACAGCAAGACTTTATCTCAAAACAAAAAAAATTGTCTAGTTGTATATCAAAATTTGAAATTTAATTTATGATGATTGAATAAAAGTTAATCATTTTGTAGTCTTGACTATGGTCACCAGGGAGACCACACAGGTCAAGACAGCTTCAGCAGACTTACTTTAGTGGGATGTGCCACAGATGTCTTCCCCTTCTCCTATAGGTGCTCAAGCTGGTCTTCAAGGCTGCCACTGAACTGGTGGACAACTCTAATCCTGCTCTATTGAACTGTTTTCCAAACCACAATATGTGAAATAACTTAACGAGTGATGAACATTGTTTTAAAAATGAAATAGAAAACAATAAGCTGGGCATGGCAGCTCATGTCTGTAATCTCTGTGGTGTCCCCTGGCTTTCCTGCATCACAGACAGGCAATAGTTTGTAAATCTGTAGAGTGTCCAATGAGCACAAATGGTTTGATGTAAAATTTACATAATGATAATGGATGGAAATAATTTTTAATTTTATTTTCATATATTATTTTTAATAACAAAGAGAGAGAGAATTGGCCACAGCAAGGCCTCCAGATGCTGCAAACAAACTCCAGATGCATGTGCCACTTTGTGCATCTGGCTTTACATGGGTACTGGGAAATAAAACCCAGGTCGTTAGTCTTTGCAGACAAGCACAGTAATCACTGAGCCATCTCTCCAGCTCAGATGGCAATATTAGAACCAACTTAAATGGAAGTAAACACTGAGGAAAGCAACATAGGCTTCATATATTAATGCTCTAGAAATCATAGCACCTTGGTTGTATAATCGCTCAGATCTCAAATATTTCTCAGCAGTGTTGCTTTATGAGATGTTCATTTCCATTTAAGAGAATATTCATTTACACCTCAGGTAGTCTTTACAGGGTTCCAGCAAATGCTTCCTTCCTTCTTTGTAGCTTTATCCAACCATTTTGACTGTAAATGCATAAGCAATCAACACCTCTTCTCCTTTTCCAAGTCCCTAATTATGGTTTTTGATGAAAACTACAACCGAGACACATCCTCATGGGATAAAAGGGGAAACTGAAAAACCGATTTCCAGGGTACAGGGTCTCCGATACCCTTCATAATTACATCAAGCTTACTTCTTCGTGCAAGCAACAAAAATCTCAAGGCAAATGCAAATGGTGAAGTGACAGTTCACATTGTGATCATCCTTCAAAGACAGTTTTCAAATAAACACTCAAGTTCAAGGGCTGGAGGATGGCTCAACAGTTAAGAGCTCTTGCAATTAAGCATGAAGGCCTCTGGGGCCAGAGAACACCAAGTTCAACTTCTCAGAACCAAGATTAAAAGCTGGGTGTGGACACACACACACCTGTAACCCTAGTTTGAAGTGAGAGGAAGCACATATGAAAAAACTGATATGGCTTTCTGATAGACAGCATCCAGGTTGAGGGAGAGACCTTGTCTCAAAGAAGTACATAAATGAGTGATAAGAGAAGGGCAGGAAACCAGCTCCCAGATGGTAGCCTGTGCAGGGCTAGAAGGTGTTACATGAGCTTCCAGGGGAAATTGGCCAACGATATTCGGAGATAGCAGAGGACATTGATATACAACACCAACCGACATGAGAATGCTGAGGACACTGCTATGTGGCAGAGACCAGCAAGCCAAGAAGTGCTCATCTGTGCAAAAGTGATGCTAAATCTAGGTGGTAATCAATGGCTTGCTGATTGGCTAAGAGATCTGCTCAGTGCCAAGGAACCCTTAGCTGGAACTGGGATCCATGGCAAATTCTTATGGAGACCAAGAATCCAGATTCCAAAGAGAAGCCCCTACTAACCAGGAGTCTGCAGAGAGGATACACCCATTAGAATCTTGCCAAATCAACAATGTTTGTCTCACTTAACCTATGCTGATCTCATTCTCCATTGGAAATTCTGTTTGTATTTTTCAGAAGTTAGTGAGAACTGTAGACAACCTGGTTCCACCAACAGGGCATGGGATGATGGCTGACACCCAGGCAGGAGATGAACCACTCCTAACTCATATCTAGGGATCAGATGAAACCCTCAAGGAAGTGGGGAGATAAGCAAGAGAGCTACCTTCACAAGTCAGATAACCTATGATAGGGTAATGGAAACAGACACCAATGATACCCAACACAGTCCAAACCAGAAACCCAGAGACTCTCGACAGTAAAGCAGACTTAAAACTCACCCACCATGACTCAGGGAAAGTTGCAGCAGAGGGGGCGGAAAATTGTAAGAGCCATGGTGGGTGATAATATCCAGAGACATTGCCCAGCTTAACAACAACAACAACAACACACATACACACACACCCAAAATAAAACTGGCTACAGCTTGTACAATTCATAATCCCCTATCCCATGGACTGTTTCACTGAGGAGGGCCCACAGAGGGTTTGGGACAGGGAGGAGGGAAATGGGGGTACCATCATAAGACTTGCTCATACAATGTATCTAATTATTAACAATAAATAAGTTTTTAAAAAATAAAAAAGGACACCCAACGTTCTCTCTCTCTCTCTTTCTCTCTCCCTCTCTCTCTTCCCACATGCATCTGCACACATGTGTATATATCACATGTCATACACACAACACAAATACTCTACACACACATACACATGCAAACAAAAATATTCAAGCTTGCACATGGTCATCATGGGTGATTGACTAGAAAAATATTCCAGCTAAATAAAGACAGGCCATGAAAGCTTGTTTTTAGTCATTAGTAAATCAACTAATTATGTCTTGGTCACCATACTAAAAGCCTGTAACCATTATTTTACTTAAATTTCATAATTCTATGAAATGAATTCAATTTCATTTTCTTTTCTAGATTAAAAAAATGAAACATATAAAATATAAATAACTCATCTGTAGAGAGGACTATTGTCTCCTAACATGCATTGTTATAGCTAGACACATACCCATAACCAAAGGTATTTCTCAGCTAATACACCTGCCCATAAATTAGGTGGTTCAAACAGTAGAAATTTATTTCATACGGTTCCAGAAACTAAGTCGAAGATCAAGCTGTCAGCCAGCCCAGCTCCTGGAAAAGGGCTTTCTTTCTGTTTTGCAGATGGCTGATTCTTCCTGTGCCATCTCAAGGTAGAAGGAGAAAGGAGGACAGAGAGAGGGGGGAGAGAGAAGGGGATAGAAGGAGGAAAGCCAGAGTTCTCCCTTCTCTTCTCCCTCACTCCCATTCTCTCCCTTTGGTGTGTGTGCAGTACAGGTGATGTATGCATGTGTGTGCAGATGCACACACTCTGTATGAAGACCCCAATATCCCCCTCTATCACTTTCTCTTCTGCCTTATTTCCTTGAGACAGGGTATCTTCATTATCTGTAACTCACATTGTTTTCTGGTTAGATTGACTCACCAGAAAGCCCCAGTGGGTCCTTCTATTTCTGTCCCCTTTGATGCTGGGATAACAGGCACGTGAGGACACACTCAGTTTTTGACATGGGTTCTGGGGGTTGAGCTCAGGTCCTCATGCTTGTACAGCAAGAACTCTTACCTTCTGCAACACCTCGCCAGTCCTTCTATTCTTACAAGGATACTAATCCCATCATAAGGGCTCCATCTTCAAGACTTTATAATCTAACAACCTGCTATTATTATTTTAATGGGGTTAAGGGTTCAATATATGAACTGGGAGATGCCTTCGCTCCATAGCAATAATTCAGGTAAATCCTATCTTCTTTCCTTCCCACTGACTGGAATGCAAACTTGGTGGTGGAAGTGATGGCAACCATCTTGGTCTATGAAGTATGTAGCCATAGGTTGAAGGCGGAAGAACAAGAAACCAGTACTGTAGCTTGCTTCTTGGATCCTGAAGTGTGGCCCATGGTATGATAGGAAAACAAATTAACCCATTAAAACCACTGTACTTTGGCCTTCATTCCAACAGCTGGATCTGTATCATAACTAACTCATTACTAAGGTCGCATTCCTGACAAATAACAGAGTATGTTATTTGAACTCCAATCTATGTGAAGTTCAAAGCAAGTCTCCCACTGATCATGTAGTATTGTCTGCAACCTCGAAAAACAGAAAGGTCAGCAAAGGTAGTAAGACTGTCACCAGGCAAGGAACTGCACTGAAAACTACGGAATGTTAGCTGGAAGGTAGCTTTACATTGAGAGTTTGGGTCTCCTGATCCTGAATGGAAACACTGATAAATGTCTAGAAGGATGCTGGGGGTGGACATTCCTCGGAGCTGGACTATACAAACGGAGTTCTGACAGTTGCAGATAAGGGCTAGATGTGAGCTTGTGGGGGTGGGGAGCAAGGATCATAAACAAATGCAGTGATAAGTCAGGGACACTGGCCAGCAGCATCAAGGTTTTCGGTTGTGACCACTGCTCACCCAGTTCATCAAAGGCATTTTGAAAGCCCAGTTCCCAGGAGTGCTCTGGACCCTGGAGAGGCAGGTCTGGCCCCAGAAACTAGCCCATTTCAGGGACCTAAACCAGCAACACACCCACCCCTCAGCAGGAAGCCCAACTTTTGATCACAGAGTTTCTTTGGGGACATTCATTTGCTTTAGCTGAAACAAACAAAACCAAGTCATTTGCTCTTAGATTTGAAAGACTTTCAAACCCAGCCTGTAAGCATGCTTCATGGGTATTCATCCATACACTCCTCATCCCTTCCCTGTGAAACACTATTGAGGAAATCCTTTCTTACAAGCCTGAAGACATCTTGCGATTCCCTTCATTTCTGTGGAGTAAAGTCGATTATTGGAGTGATTCTCACCCAGTGACAGAACGAGGGTCCACATCTCACAGCCAAGGCACAGGCTTTCAGGCCACATCAACCCCACAATTCTGTCTTTGTGGAAGAATGCAGGCCAGGAATGGCTTCCAGTCTGCCTGGGAGCAAAAACAGAAATCCAGCACTCCAGAGAAAGTCCCAACTCCCTGTAAACAAAGAAAAGAACTGCTCATTACAGCCACTGACGTCTTGAATAGAAGGCTCCAAGTATGTCAAGCACACCAAACAAATTTAGCTTCACCACCTGTTCCGGAAAAGAAACACCCATGCCAAAAATCCCCCCAAAAGTGCATAAATATTCTCAGTGTGGATTAGCTGGGAGTCTTTTCAAATATGTTCTATATTAGAGTTTGTAAACTGGGCACTTGATGTACACCACATGGCCGCCGTGAAAGACATGAAGTTTTTGTTCTTTGCCTCAAAAAAAAAAATTCACACTCTTTTTGCTCTACAATTTCTAGACAAAAGTGAACAAAATGCTTTCAATACCTGAAACAAACAAATAAACAAAAGGACCTAGTCTTAGTAGAGATAAGACACAGACTTGAAATTTTCCATTATTCAAAATATGTGTCAAGAGAGAGTGGCTAATTACCAAGAGTGGGACACAGGACAATTGATAAAACACTCTGAACATGTCAGAGCCAAGAGGTAGAAAGTGACATGTTAAAGGCAGGTGACAACAAAAGTAATGCCGATGTTAAGCCATATGAACATTCCATAAAGTAATTAAAGGCAGATCCCAAAATATAGTTCCACTTGACATCTACAGGCAAACCACCTTTTACCATACAGATTCTGATAGATTAAAAAAGAATGTCTAAGGTGCTTAGAAAATTCCAGGCACTACTGAACTTCTATACATGCTTGTTACTATGGTTGCTATTAAGTTAAAAGTACGCCCAGGTATGCTGTTGCATCTGTGAACCTGTTCAATCCTACCTTACCGTCAAGACCCAAATCAGAATTCTTGGGAGTTTCCTTGACACCACTCCCTCCCCAGGCAGTGTGGAAAGCGCATTCTCAGTGTTCTTGGGAAAGATTTATATGCACAGTTTCTGGATATATTCAGAATATTTTAAGCGTAAGGGGTAGAAGTATTCATCTCTGCCTGTACGATCTTATTTGAGCACATTCAGTAAATGAATGAGCCCTGAGTGTTCAAAAGCACCATGACAGGAAAGAGGTTCATTGACAAAACCTGTGCCCCAAGGTCACAAGCTGTGGACACATCTGAGTCTCATCCACATTAGGACTCAGTCACTACAGGCCGTGGCTCAGGCTAGAATACAAACACACAAAGTTCTGAGCTCACACTGAATGCCGACCACCACTCTCTCCTCAGTCAATAACTGAGCCCGCATCTTCCCCTGGGTCACAGCCCCAGCCTCTCTCCACAGGGTCCAGATCTCTGCAAACTCACTCAACCTCAGGTCATGTGTGAGAAGGGACAGGCAGGCTCCCTGCATCCACCGCTGCAGGGGGCGACATGGGAGGAATGAGAAAAGGATCCTCATGCAACAACTCAGCAGCACTTCTGACCCTTCCTTTGCACAGTAATAAAAGTGAATGGGTGCAAGTGACAGTCTTGGGACCTGCGCCTTCTCACTGAGTCTAACAAGTCCCACTGTCTTGTAGGAAACACACCCAGGTGTGCCCTCTCTCCAGGGTGCTCTAGCCACCAGGTATTTCCTGGGCCTCCAGATATTTCCTCAGTAGCCTGGGAACATGCTGATTTCTGATAAAAAGCTTTACCAAGAGTAACTTTACATCAGCTCGCTACTCCAATGTCAAGTACGCTTATGTATCTATTGGTGAATGATATGGAGTGGTTTCCCCAAAAGTAAGAGCTCCGCGAGCCTCGGAAGGTCAAAACATTCTATTTGAAGATCCAGGCAGGCCAGCCCTCCTGCAGCCTGGTTTCTCTGAGCAAATCCAGCCTGCTCATTCTTCCAACGCTCTCTGAAAAGACTGCAACTCAGTTGTAGATATGCTTTAGTCCTTTACAAAATAAAAATCAGGCTGGAGAGATGACTCAACAGTTAAGGCACTTGCTTGCAAAGCCTAACGGCTTGGGTTCAGTTCCCCAGTGCCCACGTAAGGCCAGATTCACAAAGTGGCACATGTGTCTGGAGTTCGTTTGCAATGTCAGGGGGCCCTAGTGTACCCATTCTCATTCTCCCTTTCTCTCTCTCTTTCCCTCAAATTAATATATAAAATATTTTATTAAAAAATCATTTGGTCAGGTACAGTGGTGCATGCCTTTAATGCCAGGACACAGAATGTTGAGGTAGGAGGATCATCATGAGTTCGAGACCTGGGCTGGAGTGAACCCCTGCCTCAGGAAAATAAATAAATAAATAGAAATATAAACTTTTGTTGTAGAAATGACAAATGGTAAAAATACTCCCAATCACAGATGCCCATCACTTGGCAAAAGCAGCTTTCCACCCATGGCAAAT
>PVHP010012639.1:0-42630 GCA_004024765.1 Zapus hudsonius
ATCCAGAGAGAAGGCTTCCTAATGGTCATGAGCTGGGGGGAGTTTTGAACAGTGGGATCAGGGGCTAAGAAAGAAAGAAAAAAATATATTGTCTTCCTTCACAACTCTTTTGAATAAATTTATTTATTGCTAATAAATAGAAACTCAGTATGAACAAGTCTTCTGTTAGTACCCTCATTTCCCTCCTCCCTGCCCCATTTCCCTGAGGGTCCTCCTCAACGGGATTGCTGGAATGCTCCATAGGATGGAGGGCTATGAACTGCCTTTACAACTTTTTGATAAATTAAACCTCCTGAATTTGAGGAGAGCTTTTATCTTAGTCCCAGTGAATCGTAAAAGGACCTTCTAAAGTTTTCCCAGTCAGATTTGACACTTTATGGACTGAGTGACATAATTCAAATCCCTGTAATTAAATGCTTTTTAGTTCTTTGAAATTTAAATTTGTAAATTTATTTATTTATTTTTTTTATTAGAAACTTTTGGGGGCATTAAAAGCATTAGCCAGCAAGCCTGGCAAGGTGGGGCTTTAAAAATTTTTTTTCCTGTTTTTTATTTTTTATTTTTACAAAGCAGGGTCTAACTTTAGCCCAAGCTGACCTGGAATGCACTCTGTAGCCCAGGCTGACCTCAAACTCAAGGTGATCCTCCTACTTCAGGGTCTGGAGTGCTAGGATTATAGGAGTGCACCACCACTCCTAGCAGAGGTGGGGCCTTTGAAAGATGATTAGGTGATGAGAATGAAGTCCTTATGAATGGGATCAGTGCCCATATGAAAGGGACTCTAGACCTCTCTTGTTTGTGTTGTTTCAAAAATACAAGGATAGAAGAGGATGCCAATCTATACTCTAGAAAGAATACTGTCACCAGAACTCTGATTATGCCAGCACCCTGATGTCAGACTTCCAGCCTCTTATAAGCAGCGGGTTGTTATTCTTTAAGCTAACTAGTCTATGGCCATTACTTATACTTGTCCAAACTGACTAAAACAATGTTTAGCATTTAATTTTCATACCACCCACTGAAGTATACTAGTCTATCATTTCCCCTACTATGTAGAGGGAGAAACTTAACCACAGGGTAAGTTCAAGGTTATATAAGCTAACATTTATCAAAGAAGGGATTTGAATATGAGTAGTCAAACTCTAATAGTCATACTTAATGATCATGGTATCCAGGCACCTAAATGTTCCAGGCTGTTGTGCCCCCACTAAAACAGACATGTGGGTCAAGAAAGTATCAGACTTCTTTGTGACCTTAATATATAATTGAAGGATGGGCTGGAGAGATGGCTCAGCAGTTAAGGCACTTGTCTGCAAAGCCTAATGACCCAGGTTCAATTCCATAGTACCCATGTAAAGCCAGATGCACAAAGTGGCGTATGTATCTGGAGTTTGTTTGCAGTGAATAGAGGCCCTGGTGCGCCCATTCTCATTCTCTCTCTCTCTCTCTCTCTCTCTCTCTCTCTCTCTCTCTCTCTCTCTCTCTCTGCTTGTAAATAAACAAACACACAATTGAAGAAATATTCTTTTATCAATCTCCAGCTTTTAAAGTCTTATCCAACCTTCAAACACCAGCTGAAAGTCTACATCCTCCAAGTAACCATTCTCAGAATTTGTCCAAGAATGTCTCTGCTAATGAAAAGAAAATGTCTAGGACAAGAAGAAGAAAGGGAGGAGGGAAACATTACATGAACAGTGACAGAACTGCTAAGAGTGTTATTAGTGACCTAAATAAGCAAAGCCTTCTTTGTGGCAGACAATAGTCAAATCACCAATTAGATCCAATGGTGCCCAGAGAATAAGTACAAGATGAACATTAAGTGAGATAATGTAGCTTACAATATCTAGAAGCACATGTTGAAGGGTAGCAGCATGGTAGTTCCGAATCTTATAACCTTGGAATCCTGGAAACCTGGGCATGTCTTGCATGCTGAAGGAGGGTGCATCTGACCCAAGGAGAGTACGGCTAGCAGAAATGAGAACAGACTCAGTAGGAAATAGAAAAGCCAGTAAGTGACAGATGGGAACACAAAGAAAAAATAAAAGCCAGGGACAGAAAAGCAGAGAGAAAAGGGGAGTCATAGTGGAGAAAAGAATGATAGAAGAATAGATCCCAGAAGAAACTTGAGTTCTGGAGCCCAGGTTGGCTCTACTGCAAAAACAAACAAACAAACAAACAAACAAACAAACAAACAAACAACAACAACAACAACAAAAAAAACTAGCTTGGAAGAGGACTGTACCCAAGCATGAGGGAGGGACCTGTCACTTGTGTTATCAGATTCATTCTTCTTTCCCTCTTAGGGCCTGTATTAAAGTTGACACCTGCCCCTTGTCCTGTGTGAATTGGCTGCTACTTTCTACCACTGGGTGGTCTGGGAAGGTACAAGGAATAGGGTACTCAATGGCCCTTTGTTTGGAAGGCATCTCCAGAAGCAGAATATTTGTCATGACTTCAGCATCCCTGGACAAGCCTTCCATGGTTCTGGCAGCTTTTCTTCCCCTCAAGTCCTAGGGGAAGAGCTGCATCCAGTAGCTGCTCTCTCAAAGCCTCACCCTCTGCTGGTTGCACTTCCAGTTCTTTCATCACACTTGTGAAAACTAATTTACTGAATTAACATATCACTATTGAATTATCCAGCAAAGAAAACCTTCACTTGGATTCCCCTGAGAGTTTACTGCCACATTTCAATGGGACCTTAAGTAGCATATCTAGAGAGAGAAAGAAGCCAACCATCCCAGGAATCAGAAGGGCCAGAGTCCAGCTGAAGGACTAATTAGAAGCAGTGTTTGATCACACAGCAATGAATCCACATATGATATCAGAACTGCGGGCTGTTAGCCTCTATAATCACCTGTAAAATGACTGAATTCATGTCCATTCCTTCATGAGTCCCTCGATGCATTTTTAAAAATAACTTATATTTGCAAGCAGAGAGAGAGAGAGAGAGAGAGAGAGAGAGAGAGAGAGAGAGAGAGAGAGAGAGAGAGAGAGAACAGCACACCAGGGCCTCCAGCTATTGCAATCAAACTCCAAACGCGCAGCCGGGGGTGGTGGTGCACTCCTTTAATCCCAGCACTCGGGAGGCAGAGGTAGGAGTATCACCATGAGTTCAAGGCCACCCTGAGACTACACAGTGAATTCCAGGTCAGTCTGGACTAGAGTGAGACCCTACCTCGAAAACCAAAACAAACAAACAAAAAAACTCCAAATGCATGTGCCACTTTGTGCATCTGGCTTTACCTGGGTACTTGGTAATAGAAACCAGGTCCGTAGTACTTGCAGGCAAGCGCCTTAACGGCAGAGCCATCTCTCAAATTCAGTTTGATCACCAGAATTCAGTCTTATATTTCCCTGGTCTAAAGGGAGGTGTGGCGGGGAGTTAATAGAGACAGGAAATATAGAGGACATGCTCGGGATCTCCAAGTATGCATCTGGCAAGATAAGGTTTGGGCTCTATCAGAAGACTCTCTTAGAAAGACTCAGTTTTTTTCCAGCAGAGCTGCAGATATTGAAACGATGGAGTTTTGCTTCATGGCTTTCATTTGCCCCCTGCAGTCTATCTTGTTGGACCCAGGCTCCTCTTTTAAGGAATCTACAGAATTGGGGGGGGAAGGGGAGGGTGTAGCTTAGGCAGACTGATGCCAGCCACCAGGTGGTCTTCTCCCAGGTGTCCATAAAGCTACACATAAATGGAGGAGGTAGAAAAGGAGCGGAGTCTAGGAGGATGTGACAGGTGGAGGGACCTGTGTGGTTTTTCTGGCACAGAACAGAGCAGGATCCAAGCGCAGAGGCATCGGAGGAGCTTCGGTAGACATGGGCTTTGAGGTGAAAGTTAGGCAGCAGAAAGAAGGCCAAAGGGTGGAGGTCCAGCTGTGAGCGACCCCTGAGCTTGAGGCCACGGGGAGTCATCTAATCTCATCGAAGGATCTCCGCATCAGAGAGGCAAGGTCAGTCCTGGGAGGACAACTTTTGAGTGTTGTGAGGAAAATGGATTCGAAGCAGAGGTGCATGAGGCCAGGCAGCAGTAACCGCAAGCTTCCATGGCCAGCTTCTACTGGAAGCCTCGACTTGACCAAAGAGACATATTAATATTTGAGCTGCTTTTCTACCTGCTCAAGGACAAGCTTCGTGTGTGTGTGTGTGTGTGTGTGTGTGTGTGTGTGTGTGTGTGTGTGTGTGTGTGTGTGTGAAGGGGGGGATCCCTTTCTGCTGCTGAATGGTAAGAAGTCTGCAGCCAAAGAAGTTCCAACTTTCTCCTTGCCAAGGTCGGGCCCCTACAGGTGTGTTAGAAGGCTCCGAGCGCTCCACGCCCACCTTGGACGAGCCAGGCCGGGGCACCGCCGTGGGCCGTGGCCCGCAGGCTCTCCGGGAGCTGCGCGGCAGCGGCGGCGGCTCGAGGAGGCCTGGCGGGCGGTGGCGAGAGGCTGTGCCCCAGTTTGTGTCCAATCAGGGAGTGCGGGCTGTGCCCCGAGCCGGGCCGGGCAGCAATGCGTAAACAAACCCACTGGCAACTCCTCCGCCCCCTTGGCGCGCTCGCCCCGCGTCCCGCCGCCTGCGCCGCCGCCGCCGCCTCCGCCACCACCGCCACCGCCACCGCGGGCTCGGCTGTCCTCGTGCCCGCCCGCCCGCCCGCCCGCCGCCCCGACCCCCGCGCGCGCCGCCCGCGCCCCGCCCCGTCCCCGCCGGCGCGGGTGGCCTCACCTACCGCCCCACGCGCGCGCGCGCTCGCGCACCACGCGTCCCGCCCGATCGTGGCCTCTCGAGAGCCAGGTAAGGGAGATGAGGATTTTTTTGGGGGGGGGGATCCGTGTGGCCCCGGGAAGTTTCTCGCGTGGCTGTTTCCCGCTGGGCCGTGGGGAAGGCCCCCTCCGAGCTGGCAGGGGGCGCGCGGCGCCGGGGTCACAAGTTCCCCAAGCTGACACGGGGGCGGGCGCGCGGGAGAACGACCGGGCTGCGGGTGCGGCGGGGCCGGGGGAGGGCCCCCCAGGAACTTTGTCCACGCCGCAGGGGCGCCTGCCAGCTCGGGCCGCGGCCCCGATCCCCGACCACTGGCTCCGGGGCTGGAGGGAAACCGTGAAATGTGTTTGGAAGAAGCTGACGCAGTTTGTGACGCTCGCGGTTTCCTGAAGGGGACCGGCGGCCACGGCGGCAGCGCCTGCGCCGGGAAGGGACCGAGCCGAGGCGGCCCCGGGCCCTGCTCCCTGCCCGGGAGCCGCGCGTCCCGGCGCCTAGTTTGGGGGTCCCTCTCTCCCGGGCTCCGGGCTGTGAGCATCTGCTCCCGGCCGCACGCCGGCCCCCGGCGGCAGCGCGCGCCGCTTCCGCTCGGATCGCGCGGGTTATTATATAAGATGTCACGGAGAGCGAGCGGGCGGGCGGGCGAGCGGGAGGCGCGGGGGCCGGGCGCGCGGGCTGGCCTGCCTGCCGGCCGGAGGCGCAAGACCCTGGCGGGGACCCACCTGTGAGTCCTCCGCGACCCTGCGGCCGCCACCCGTGGGCGGGGGGTGGGACACGGCCGCCCGCCGCTCCCCTCCCTGCCGCGGGAACTCTTTATTTGGCCACCTCGCCTGCGTCTCCACGTTTTTGCCCCAGGCATTTGTACTTTGAAACATTTGTTGAATTGGAAGGAAGCTGCGTGTACGGCCGTCCCGGAGGCCCGGAACGTGTGGCCCTGAGCGCCAGCGGTGAATGAATCATCGCCCCGCGGACCGGGCTGGGATGATTCACCCGGGGCGCACAGACGCGCGCGTCCCCGGCGAGCCTCTGGCCCGGGGACAGCGGCCCTTCTGCGGGGCGGGCTGGGGCGGGCGGGACTCTGGGCGAAAGGGCGGCGGGTTTCTCCCCTTCACCTTAACTTTGAAGGCGTCAGGTTCCCCGCCTTCCCCGGGGATCGCTTTTTTTTTTTTTTTTTTTTGGAAGGGTTACTAGATTCCACCTGGCTGCATTAATGAGTCAGGAGGAGCGCTGATTCGCTGCTTGTAGGGCTGGGTCCGGTCTCATTGAGAATTTGAATAGGAAGTATCAGACTTCGGAGTCTTTCTAGTAATTGCATCCATTTAAGTAGCTTCCAAGTAATTAGTAAAATTTAAAGAGCAAGTGGATCTTAAATGAATAGTAAGTAGCTCCTTAAGTAAATAGTCTTTAAGTTTAGGTTTTGGATTTTCTTTTTTAAATTTCAAAACAACCTAGTTTTTCATTCATAAATACAGATCCCCCCCCCCAACTGTGATCATCTTTAAACACCATCTTGACTCATTCCCAGCCCAATCCTCATTTACAAGATTAAGAACAAAGTTTTCTTATTGTTTGGGGGTCACCTCCAATGGCAGGGACCCACAGAGATTCTTAACCTAACCTCTTGAATCTCCCCACAACCAGTTTTCTTCCTAGTGCTTCCTCACCAATGTCTTGTTCAGGGATAGGTTCCACAGAGGGGAAGTTACCTGCTTGTTCAATGCTACAACCCCAGCACCAGCAGCAGCCTGGCACATAGTAGGTACGTGGGATTTGTAAACTTAATGAACTCTCTTTTCCTGATTTCTTGGTAGGATCATCTTTCATGATTGAAATCCATTGCTATTTCTGAGCAAGTTACCAACATGGTACTGTTCTAATTTCCTTTATATTATAATTTTCTTTTGATTGATCTATTTTCTGTGTTATTAATTTATAGCACAAGATGGTGAGAGTAAGCATCCTATCCCAAGGTGCTTCTTCGTATGCAGAAAGACATGTGGAATGTTGTAAAGATAACAGTGCATTGCTTTGCAAATTAATAGTTTAAAATGTATGTACTAGTTGATAAAACCATGATGATATCAAAGCAGAATTTGGCAAAGTGAAATTCTTGCCATCCTGTGTGTTTGCATTTACCTGAAACACTGATCTCTGTTCTTCATGCTGCAACCTGTCAACCAACCTCAAGTTTAGCTATAGGACAGGAAAGTCCATTGTAATATTATGTGGCATTGATTTAACTAAGTGAATCCAAAATGCTTAGAGCCCCTAATTCTAATTCATTGTTAATATCAATAACACAGCAGAAAAGTAGGTAAGGAGTTTTGTATTGTAGACATCTTAATATTTTGAGTAGGTGTGGTACTAGGTCCTCATGCATGCTAGGTAACCATTATACCACTGAGCTACACCCAGATTAATGTCTTAAATGAATTTTAAAGAATTAAAGCTATAGACCAGTGTCATAGCCAGCCACATGCTGCTGGGATGAACCTCCAAGCCAGGCACAGTTATGGGAGGAAAGGATTTATTGAAGCTACAGATCCAGGGGAAGTTCCATAATGATGAATGAGGTTAGCCCCCTTTCACAGGGCCAAACAGAGAGAGAGAAACCCATCACCAACACCATATGCATGCCCACAAAGGGGCAGGAGCATAGGGAGAGAAATCTCATTCCCCCTTTATATAGCTTTAGGGTAGGGTCTTACAACCCTTTCCCAGACTTGTTTGCTTCTTGAGTCTCTGGAATTTCCTTCCTGCACTGCCCTCCCAGGAAGGGATGTTCATTTCTAGCTCCCCTGAGCTTCCTTACATCCTGCCCCCTACTTAAAGGGCTGCCTTCCTGTGAACATTCTCAGAGACCCACCCAAGATTACTAAAAAGGTCAAGTTGACAACAAACCTTAACCATCACAAGTCCACTCATTGTCAACTTGACATCAAACTATATCTCCTTACATCATACTTAATTTCCAAACAAGTACAGTAACAAGATCATAATTCCACCTAACATGATATAATTATTATATATATGACCAAAAATGCATAATCTCCCCCCAACACAAGGCAAAGTCCCTTAACTGAGTTCTGTCTAATCAAAACATTTTCAAATATAATGGTACAGAGTAAACATTTCCAACTGCTATAAGGTATAACAAGGAGAGACTGGGCTAACTCAAACTCAACAACTAGTAGACAAACATCAAACACAGAGTTCAAGTCCCATATCACAACCATTGACTGTCCAATTCCACCCCTCCAGCTCAGCTGAGTAGCTAGGAAAACTTCTGTCCCTAGCCAACAGCACTCCATGGTAGCCCTTGCATAGTCCTGATATATCCAGAACATCTTTGGGTCTCCATTGCAAACCATGGTTCATCTTTCCAATGGTTTCACTGGCTGATCAGCAACTTCATGCCCTGTTCCATATTCCCTCCCAAGATTACTAAAAAGGTCAAGTTGACAACAAATCTTAACCATCACAGTCAGTAACATAGTAGAAGGATTTGAAAGCAGTGTTTAATACAACTTCAGAGGACTAACTTGGATAAACTCTTTTATTACGTATATGGTATGTATGTATGTGCACATGTATGCCAAGGTGAATGGAGGTATGGGGACAACCTTGGGGTATTTATCCTTTTCTTCCACCTTGCTTGAGACAGGGTCTCCCTTGTGTTTTCTGCTCTATGTCTGCCAGTCTAACTGGCCTAGGAGCTTCTAGATTTTTCTGTCTTCACCCCCTCCCATTGCTATGGGCATGTTGGGATCACAGACCCAAGGGTCACTTTGTGCCTGGCTTTACATGGGTGCTGGAGAATTGAACTCAGGCCTGAAGACTTGAAAGCAAGTGCTTTTAACTTCTGAGCCATCTCCCTATAAACTTTACATTATTATCAATAATAAACTCAAGAACCATTTAATCAGTTCCAGTCTTGTACTAATACTTTCAGAACTCCGTATTTCCAAAGTTCAGTACTAAAGAAGTGTGGGCACCTTCCAGTTTCCTCTCCATAATAGTACCTGTGATCATTTTTGGAAGTAACATTTCAAGAATGAGCTCAGAAAAGAATCTTAGAGCTTATAGAGAGACCATGAAGTTATAAGGGAACATTCCCTTTTCCAAACTCCCTTTCTTAGGAAACTAAGACACATAGTGAAGTGATTTGTTCAAGAGTCAGGGTTGAATTAGAAGCCAGAATCCTGGCCTCCCACTAGTTGAGAGAATATCAGTACCAACAGGTGGAAGTGATGAGTTTTACCATTCACAGATTACCTGACTCTTGCTTGTGAACTCTTAGAGAGTACAATCATGTCTTATTCAACTTTGTTCCCTGCCATGTCCTTTGGACATCTAGGGATTAGGTTTTTTGTTGCTGTTTTGTTTTGTTTGAGATTTGTTGCTGACTTTTGTTGCTTTTTAATCTTTTTATTGACTATATATGTATATAATATATATTGACTATATATACGTAGACTATATATATAGACTATATATAATGTATTTTGATCATAATCCCCTCCTGTTACTTGCTTCTGTCCTATCCTCTTTCTACTGAACTCCTTCTTTCTAACTATCCCCTTTTCTAGTATTTTGATGCCTTTGCCCCCTCCTTCGTCATCTATGACAATATTTTGATGTCATAGAATTTCTCCTCATCCTTTGGCACTGACATTCTTTCTACCCCCTCTTCTGCAGTGGTCCCTGAGCCTTGAAGGGCATGATAGAAATGGCTCGTTTAGTCCTGAATCTTCCACTGTCACTTCTCAGCACGTCAGTAAGTTTTGAATCTCTCCACAGTAGTTATTGATATCTAGAAAAAGAATTACCTTTAACCAAAAGTGAGAGGAGCACTAACATGGGCACATAAACATAAATATTTTAAGGGCTGTTTGGTGGGCATAGTATATCTATTTAGACAAACAACAGTAGTTCATTCTCCACTAGGGCCTAGTACCTTCCCAGCTATAGGCTTTTGACTAGGTTTTCAAGTACCAGGCATGAATTCCCTCCTGTGGAGCAGGCCTCAGATCCAATCTGAAAGCACTTGGTTACCCCCATGACAAATGTGCCACTATTGACTAGTGGACACATCTTGCCTGCCTGGCCAGTTCTGTAGCTTGCAAGGTCCACAGCTGGTTAAGACTATTGATGACCTTTCTCCCCCAGCAGACACTTTCCAGCACTATAACAGTTATAGTCAGAGGGAAAAAGGCTTCCAACTCAGTTTTAGCTTGATTTCTCAGTGTCTTGAAGCCAGCGCATCTGTTGTTTTCAGCAGAAGGATCTTACAATCTAGTTCTGGTGGACAGCCCAGAAACTTGGCAACATCCTATATTGTTTTGGGGACCTAGTGAGTCTTCCTGACCAACATACTCACGGGAAACCATCCCACCCCTGGCACTAGAATTTTGTAACCTATGGCTTCTGGATGCATCATTATCCAACCCCACAGAGTACTTCTGTCCAAACTCTCTTTATATACATGTATACATTCAAATTAGCTGACAAAGAAGTGGGTTATCGCATGGCTTATTCATAACATCTTTAGTTTTGATTAACCCTTACTATCCTCTCTTCCATTACCCTTCCTTGACCCCACTTAGGCTTCTACCCCAGTATTCAGCCCCTCTACTTAAATTTCTACTATTCCCTCCCCTTAAGTCCTCCCCTCTCCTTCCTCACTCATGGCCCCTTTCTAGCTTCTTGGCCTCTACTACTGACTCTTACTCCAAGTCACAAATTAAAAAATTCAAAGGTAGAATCTGCATGTGAGAGAGTACATGAGGTGTTTGTCTTTCTGAGCCTGGATAGGATTGCTGAATGTGGTTGGACAAATGACTTTTAAATTTAAAATATACTTAAGAAGTAATAAACAGGAAAACATATGGTTATAGACAGTTCCACAATGATGAGACAAACATCCAACCAAACACAGTTTTATGGGAGGAAGGGATTTATTATGAGCTTATGGAATCCAGGCAAAGTTTCATCAATGGCAGAAAAAGCTATCTCCCATTCATAAATCCAAGCAGAGAGAAAAAATCGCCAGTCATCAAATACCAAAAATCAAAACCAACAACAACAACAAGACAGGAACTGGCAGCAAGCAGGACCCCTGCCCTAGCTCACACTGCTCTCCATACATTTGGGCTGGAATCAGATCCTGCCCCAGGCACACCTTATGACCTCAGTTACACCTCCTCCAGCCAGGCAGCTGGAGATCCAAGTTACAAATTTAGTTTTAACATGTGAGACAATGGAGGACATCCATTCACATTATTAGACATATCTTTTCCAGATTGAAGAAGTTTTCTGACAAATGGGATTACAATATAATAAGTAGCCTTAGAGGTTTCATAATAGTAAAGCTACTGTTGAATTTTCATGTCTCAAAAATTTCATAAAATGTCAAAAATTTTGTGTGCATATTCATTTAGTTGGCACAATTAACTACTGTAAAACAGCAAGAGACAGAAATTAGGGCATCTAGGAGGTATTGTACATGTTGTCGTGTTCAGTAGGAAAACCTGAACCTCAGTTCTGCCTTCAAGAAGTGGTCTCACAAAGACCCCTAAACTCACAACATTAAAGCAGCCTTAATACTCATCCACCACGACTCAGGGAACTGAGCGGAAGAGGGGCCAGAAAGATTGTGAGAGCCATGGTGGGGGAGACTATCCAGAGGCATGGCATCCCTCAGGAACAACATACTAGGGCCAGGAGAACCTGGCTAAATAATAGGCTATCCATGGTCCCCTGTCACAAGGACCGATCCAGTCGACCCACGGAGGAGGTTATCCAGCTGATTGGGGATGGGGGAGGGGGCATTGGGGAATTGGGGATAACAACTCATTGTTTGCCCACTAAATAATGTAACTCATTATGGACAATAAAAAAAAAGAAGTGGTCTCCACGAGATACTTATGGGAAATTTCTCTCATATCTAAAGTGTCGGGGGCATCTACCTTTAAGGATCATTGTGAGGCTGGCACAATATATAAAGGGCCTGATGTATACAAGACCCTTAATGCTTGATAGGCTGCAATTTTATCAAGCAGGATGCATGCATGTAATCCAAGCATTTAGGAAGTGAAGCAGGAAGATTAGGAATTTGTCATCCACTGCACAGCAACTTCAAGGCCAGCCTGTACTACATGAGACCCTGTCTCAAAAATATAATAAATAACTGCTATGCTGTAAGTTTATGTAACTATTGGGCTGGAATGGGGATTAAATGTTCTCTAAGGTCTTGCCTAAATCTGTGATTTTAGGAGCCATTAATATTCGTGCTCTTCTGCAACTTCAGTTTAAATAAAACTATACCTATATTAATATAACAAGATGAATTGCAAAAAATAAGTTTCTAGGATAATTTGTCTTATTTAACTTCATATTTATTATTCTATATGCCATGTAGATACAAAGTTAACTTGAATATTCTCTTTTGTAGCTGACTATATGAAAGGCAGTGTAAGGAGTGCATGGGTTAATCAGAGGCTGTGAGAGGCTTACCAGTCATATAGAGAAGGTATGACAGGTAATCAAAGTCTACGTTATGCAGGAAAACTGCTAGAGAATCATGAACAATACTTTGTGAATTTAGAAAATGAGAAATCCATTACTAGCCAGAAAATTCAGGAAAAACTTAATTAGGGAATTTTGTTTAAGGCCTTAAAAATGGTAGGATTTCAACTGGCAGATATTTGGAGACTAGCCTCTACTACAACATAGAGAAAAAATATATGATCATATCCAGAAATAAAGAAAATGTGGTTACGGTCACAGCGAGGAGCCTGCATATAGTTTAATGGGGAAAAGGGATACATGTGAAGATTGGAGAAACATCTTAAATACTGAGCATCTTAAATACTGAGCTAAGGATCTTATTGACTGTGTAATACAGAGCGTCAAAGATAGGAGTAGGAAATAGATATGGTCTAAGTTATGCTTTAAGATTAATCCACATGGAGAGCAGTGGAAGTTCCAGTTTGGAAGCTATTAAAGCAGAAGAGAAGCAGTGTAAACCTAAGTTAGGGTGGAGGAGACTGGGTAGGATGAGATGCAGTAAAAGTAAATGTAACCACAGCCTCAGTTTGTTGGCTAATTGAATGAAGGAGCTGAGGGGAAAAACAGAAGCCGAATAACCTGGGATCACGTTGACAGGAATTAAGATAGTTAGGAAGGGTTACTGGTAAAGCATCTCTGAGTAGTACTTCAGTCAGTACATATTTGTCTAATTGATAGAGGAAATTATTAGGATGGATGGATAGATAGATGTTCACTCTTTCATGTTGATAAAATACCCAAATACACGAGAGCCTTCAAAAATACAGAAAGATTTGTGATGTCCTGTGGAAGAGGGTGGCAAGCCTTGAGAAGAATGTAAGTAAGAAGAGCGCTGGAGAGGACAGCGAGTGTGACGCTCTCACAAAGGAAATCATGAATGGGCTTGGACGTTCACTCAGCTGAATTCTTGTCTGGCATGTGCAAGGCCCTGGATTCAATCCACAGCACCACAAAAGCAAAACAACAAATAAATCAGACTGTGAAAACAAAAGCATAAGGAAGGCAACTGTGGATGAAGTGACTACCATTAGAGAAGGAGGGAACAGGAAGGTAAGGAGCATGCCAGGAACTCCTCAGGTAGGAGGGAAGATAACCTTTCATCTAGATTGCCCAGGAAACTCCTGACTCAAATTTGTGATCCCAGTATAATCATGGGATGATATCTGGGCAAATAATGGCCATTTTTATACTAAAAGTCCCCTTTTCAGTAATTATTCAGTTCCCTTGAGTGTAATAAAGAAGTTATTTCTGGGAAAACACGTGGAAAAAGACAAAAAAGGGAAATAAAAAATATATGTTGGGTCTGACGAGATGGCTCAGCTATTAAAGGTGCTTGCTTGCAAAGCCTTCTGGCCTAAGGTTCTGTTCCTCAGTTCTTACGTAAAGCCAGATGCACAACATAGCACATGCATCTGAAGTCCATTGGCAGTGGCAATAGGCACTGCTATGCCCATTCATTCTCTTTCTCTGGCAAATAAAAATAGTCTTTTAAAAGGTATGTTGATTTAGAGGAAAGGAAGAAATAAAACTTTCTTTGAAGATAACATGATTCTATTTAAATGTGAAAGAGTAAGCAAATGCTTGGAACAAGTGAGCAGTTATAGCAAAGTTACAAGATGCAAAGCTAATATATAATTATGAAATTTGAAATTAAGAACATAATATAATTTTCATTAGCCCCTAAAAGAAAATTAAATACTGTGACCGAAATCTAACGAAATCTGTATCATATCTATGTAGTGAAAACTGTACACTAATGAAAGAGGGCTGGTGAGAATGCTCAGTGGTTAAGGTGCTTGCTTGCAAAATAGAAGGACCTGAGTTCAGTTCCCCAGTACCCACAAATGCACAAAGTGGTGCATGTGTCAGGAGTTCCTTTGCAGTGGCTGGAGGCCCTGGTACGCTCATTCTCTCTCTCTCTCTCTCTCTCTCTCTCTCTCTCTCTCTCTCTCTCCTTCTCTCTCTCTTTCTTTCTCTCTCTCTCTCTAATAAATAAAATATTATTTAAATGAAAGAAACCAAAGGGAAATTAAGTTCAGAGAGCAAGATTCATGTTCATGGATAGGAAGATTCAATATTGTCAAGACTTCTGAACTTTATTTATAAATTCCATGCAATCTCAATCAAAATTTTAGCAGTTATTTTCTAGATATTGAAAATTGACTTTAAATTATATAAAAAAGCAAAAGTCCCAGAATAACCAACACTATAGTGAAGAACAGATTTGGATGGTTGGCACTATTTTTTGTTGTTGTTGTTGTTGTTGTTGTTTTTTGGTGTTTTGAGGTAGGGTCTCCCTCTAACTCAGGCTAACCTGGAATTCACTATGTAGTCTCAGGGTGGCCTCAAAATCACAGCAGTCCTCCTTCCTAAGCCTCCCACAAGTGCTGGGACTAAAGGTATGCACCACCACCCCTGGCTTGGCTTTAAGATTATGAAGATGTGGAAATCAAGACAATGTGATATCGGTAAAAATTAAACAGCTCAATGGAACAGAAACCCTGGAGGTCACACATAAAGGTTATCCACTCATCTCTGACAAAGGAACAAAGGCAGCACAATGGGGGAAACATAGTCAGGGAGGTGGATGCATTTGAAATGGACAGTCTTCTTCTGTGGATTTGCCGAAAGTATATTGAGAGTGAGGTAGAAAGTTCGGTGGAAGAGAGGGAAGAAGGGTTGCAACACTGTCAGTCTGTGTGCACGGAGCAGCAAAGACACTGAAAATTCAGAGGCAGTGAAAGCTAGACAAGTTGCTGGAAGGTCTTGCACCAGTGATAGGAAAATCATTCATGTATTCTTGACTTTCTCCAGCAATGCTCAGAATATTGGAAGTGGAAAAGGTACGGGTATCACAGAGACTGCCACCTCCCTGTGGGCCCTCAGTTGAGTAGGAAAGCAAGTGGACAGTAGAGGATGATGGGCTAGGAGAATGAGGAGTGCCTTCATGTACACTGGCTGGCTGCTTCACTAGGGATGCAGGGAAAGGAGGGTCTGATGGTGAAGAGCATGAGAAATATAATTTGGGCGGGATCTGTTCTGAATGGTGATAAAAATTCACAGTGTGGCTGAGCTAGAGGCTGCCCAAGTGCTCTAAGACGTAGAAAGTTCCTGGTTAAAAAAAAAAGAAAGAAAGAAAGTTCCTGGTTTTCAGGAACCATGAGGCCAAAAGACCAAAATGACTGGGTGTAATTGTGACTAAATCTGCTTTTAACAATTATAGAATATATGAAAGCCTTTCTCAGCACTTAGTCCACAGAGATGCAAAGATAACAGATAAGGAAAAGGCAAGTTACTCATTTATTTAAAAGATGAGGAGGCTCTAAAGCCTTTTAAACACTTACTAGAAATGCAAAGGTTACTCTGGATCCCAGACCTGGAACTGAAAAGACCTGGAATCCCAGAATCCCAGTTATTATTGTTCTCTGGACAAAATAGTTAAAATACTCATTGAACAAATCTTCAAAAGCTCCCCAGACTTAGAGCTTGGCTACTGCTGAGGAAGAGTCCTGTACTCTGACATGGCATGTGAGGATACCATCAGCAAAACCACCCCTAAGAATTAGTGACTAAGCAAAATCCAAATGCCTTTATTAGTGAAGTCTAGATTGGAACACAGTTTGGTGTGAAGCTCAAGATGATGTATCCCACTTTAACTTAGTGTAAACTTTAGATGAAAACCTTGAAGTTGTACTGCAGAAATGCTTACCCAAGTTTCTGCCTTTTACTGTCCAAATGGAAAGAAAGATGCCAAAGGCCAATATCTTTGTAGAAATAACTGAGACCCATGGTGCAGACCCCTGGCAGTCACACACCAGCCAAATAAAGCATCCCACCTTTATGCCTAGAGCATAGTTAAGAACATGAAGATGTATATTGGGGATACCATACCCCTCCTTTGGAAACTCTTGAGTCACAAAGAGACATTGATTCCCCTTGAGCCGAAGGGTATTGGCTGCTTATAACTTTCTTATTTCCATTTGAGTTCAGCCACTGAGGGAGCAGGTGTATTGTTATGTCAACTGGGTGTGAATTATATATGACTCAGAACAGTTCAAAGCTAGTTCCTCAGTTCTCAGTTGCACAGCCGGGATTAGTGGATCAACCCTTCCTCAGTGAGAATCTCAGGAAACCACAGATATCATGAAAGCTTTGAGATTCTGTGTTCAAACTCAGAACTTTGGAAAAGTAGAAAGTTATTTTTCTTCATCAAATTTTTAAGAGGCTCCTAACTTGCTTTCTCTCCTCTCTCTTATTTTCTCCTTTTTTCTCTCCCTCACATATATGTACATGAATTAGTCCTGCTTTGATCACTATTTGTAGTTGCTTTGTGGTGTGTGTGGAGGTCAGAGGACAACTTCAGGGTGTCAGTCCTCACCTTCCACGTCACTTGAGACAGGATCTCTCTGGTTTAGCTGACCTGAGAGCTTCGGGATTCTTCTGACTCACCTCCCATTGCTAGGCACATGGGATCATAGACACCTGTACTGCTTGCATCCAACTTCACGTGCTGGGGATCTGAACTCTGGTTGTCAGCCTTATGCATCATGTTCTTTTAACCACTGACCCATTTCCCCAGCCCCTCAATTTTTCTTAGAGGTACCTCAGAATATTCATGCATAGCATGGGAGGAAATATTATTTCAATCTTCTAGGGATTTGATGTAAAAACTCTTTGCAAATAAAGTGTTATGCAAATGTAAGGTATAAGTGTTACTATAAGAAGTCTAAGAATTTTCATTGCAAATAAGGTATTTTGAACAAAACAAGGACGATAACTATTAAATGTGCATTGGTTTAAACTTCTAAAATTATTTATTTGAGAGGGGGGACAAAATGGGCATGCCAGGGTCTCCAGCCACTGTGAATTAACTCCATATACATGGGCTACCTTGTGCATCTTGCTTTACATGGGTACTGGGGAATCAAACCTAGGCCCTTAAGCTTTGCAGGCAGGAAACTGAGCAGAAGGGGCAAAAAGATTGTGAGAGCCGTGGTGGGGGAGATATCCAGAGACGTTGCCCCCATCAGTAACAACATACAAAGGTGGGTGGAACTGGGCTGACTCCTAGGCTATCCATAATCCACTACCCCATGGACTGATCCAGACTGCCCACGGAGGAGGCTACCCAGCTGATTGGGGACAGGGAAGAGGGAAATTGGGGAACTGGGGATACCAACACATTATTTGCTCATTCAATGTATCTAATTATGGATAATAAAGAAAAAAATCATGTCATCTGTTCTTCTGTATCCATGCCAGGCCTTATAACAGTTCTGGCTAAGTGAGATTAAAGCAGTATATTTCCTGATGAGTGAAATTTCTGCCTGTTTCTCTTTTAACTTTTTAAAAGAGCTATTTTTACTGTAAAATGTAATGCAAATACAGAAAACTTTTGAAATGTAAATGTGCACCTAAATGAGTTGTAAAAAGTGACCATTCGTGCAATCATCTCCCAGCTCAACAACTAGACCAATTTAATTTTTTCCACATGGGGAAATGTCTCCTGTGAGATGCTTGGTGTTATTATTATTTTTTTAGAGAAGTCCTGAGTAGTAGCAGAAGGCAATTATGAAATTTTGGCAGGTCCAGAGTATGCTTTCTTTTCAAGTGGAATTAGATCAAAGGTATAATACTAGTGTGTTACTCTGTAGCCATTCTTGGAATTTGTTTATCCTTGTAGTTGAATTTAGTGTTTCAGACAAGTGCTGGGTTTTTATCCTTAAAATCAAAGTCCTCAGGCAAAGCATCTTCAATTTGTATCCTTCAGATGAGGCCAAGAAGGTTGTGGTCTTTGGATGTGAGAAAAGTCTTTGTGCCTGATTATTTTTTAAAAGTTCTTGGTCTTCAATCCTTTGCCTGTCCTTAGAGGCAAACTAGTCATGATTCCAGTACTGATAGCTTTGTTCAGTAATCCTAGGTCTCCTTGGAAAGAACCTAACAGTTATCAAGGCAAATAAATACATTTCATCTCAGGTAGATGTGAAGTGGTAAGAAGGGTTTGATGAAAAGGCTCTTTCATGAAAAATACACATTTTCTTTGTTTAATTATACTCAGTAGTTAAAAATCATATTATAAAAATAACTTAGATTATAGATCGAAAGTCTTTTCTATTATCTAGTAAAGGATTCTCATTTATTTAACTTAATTTCTTCACTTAAGGCTCTTGTGTAGCTCATACTGGCCTCGAACTTGTGATTCTCCTGTTTTAGACTCCCTAGTGCTAGAATTACAGGTATGAGCCACCATACTTATCTTAAGACTCCTTGAATACTATATATTTGTGATTAAAGAAAAAGATTCTTTTCTCACATATTAATAAATGGTAAGATAACTAGAAGAGTATGCCAGCTACTCAGATGAATCTATGAAGCAGGGGAAAAGGAGGATTGCTCAAAGATGAGAGAATGATTCAGCTCTGGTGGCACTTTCTTGGTTTCTGAGATTTGGTTAGGGAGATGTCAAATTAGAATTTGGTAAATTAAACATGTTTATTGTCAGTGCCTCCTGAGACACTGTGTTAGTTTTCTGTCACTGTGATAAAATACCTAAGATAAGCAACTTCAGAGGTTTCAGTCCATACCCACTTACCATGTTGCTCTTGAAACTGTATCAAGGAGAGAGAGAGGGGAGGGGAGAAAGGAGAAGGAGGGGAAAGGAGAAAAATGAGGAGAGAGAAGGGGGATGGAGGGGAGGGAGAGGGAAAGGGAGGAGAGGCAGGCAGAGAGACAGACTGAATCAGAGTTTGATGTTCCAATATATCATCAAACGGTACCTCCCCAGTATCTTCCTCCCACTATATCCCACCTCCTGAAGCTCTCATCACTTCCCAAGAGTGCCAAATCTTACAGTTAAGCCATTGACATATGAGACTTTAAGGGAGACTCTAGATCTAAACTATTAATCAACACCTCAATGGTGAACACAAGGGGAGGCACCAGAATGCAGGCGACACAAGCAAAAATCAAATAAGGATATTAAAATAGTAGAGGGACTGACTGACTGAAGGGAGGAATTCAGTGAGAGGAGTATGAGGGAGTGAGGGCCATGCCAAACAAAATAGAGAAGGGTAAAATGATCAAATGGAAAAGGAAAATTTAATGAAATTCTGCATACTAAACAGTTTGACCCTAACTGCTTCCTCTACACTGATCCTAGGAGAGTCAGGTAATTAAAATTACACAGGCAGGATATGGAAGGACTGGGGCCTGGGTAAGATGAATAGCATAGAGAATTGACCTGCAGATATTGACATATAGTGACACTTCAGATGCTACAATGGAAACAAAATGACTACTCATTCTTCCTCCAGTGAACTCAGCCAACAGCCCTACTACTGTGCTCCCTCCCCTCTCCTATGAAATTGGAACTTGACATCAGATTGACAGTGACTTGCTCTTAAAAACAAATAAATAGCCAAGGAATAGGATGTGTTTGAAGATAACCTACAATATTTTTTTAAAAACACACAAACCAATTTTTTAATATCTTTATTGTCAATAATTAGATACATTGTATGAGCAAATCTTGTGATGTTACCCCCATTTCCCTCCTCTCTGTCCCCTACTCACTGGTGGCCCTCCTCAGTGGGCATACTGGATCAGTCCATGGGGTAGGGGGCTATGAATTGCACAAGAGGTAGCCAGTTTTTTTCCCCTTTGTGTGTTGTTGCTGAGGGGGGCAATGTCTCTGGATATTCTCCCTCATCATGGCTCTTACAACCAATTTTTAAGAGCATTATGCAAGAAGCAGAAATGCAAGAATAAAGAAATGGAAATACTCAAAGCCAGCATATCTATAATGAAGATCTAAAGAGATGACAGAATTTTCTTCCAAAGGATAAGAGCAGAAACTGAACAAGTAATAATCATAGAGTAAGAAATACTTAGAAATTAAACATAAAATGGCAAAGAAGTAATTGGACAGAACACGAAATAGGAATAAGCAAAAATGAGGAAAATATAACAGAAGAAATAGAATTAAAGAATTATTCAACAGGTATAATATCATGATAGTAAGAATTCTAGACTACAGAGAAAAGTAAATGTGGCAAAACTAACCAAATAAGTAAGATTAAAAAAAATTCCAGACTGGAGGACATTCATTTCATGTTTGAAAATGCATATACTGATGTTCAAATCATATCACTATAAAAGTTAAACATACTAAGAAAATTAAAATTCTATAGAAAAAAAGAAGTCCTCCTGTGCTTTAATAGCCACACTGTAATCTTAAGAACAATGGCTTAATTCTTTCAAAACTCAGAGAGAAATTATTTTTTCTAAAATTAAAAATTTTTGAAGACATGGAAGAGCTAAAAACTATTCTCTAAGCATCATTTTACAGGAAGCTATTGGATGATTATATATACAGAGACAGAGAGAATGAGAGTCTCTAGCCCAGGCTGACCTTGAACTGAAAGCACTCCTATCTCATCTTTTAAAATCATTTTTAAAAATATGGACATAAATCAAGGAATAATAATATGAACTTCCAGAAATAGTCAAACAGTAGGAACAAAAAAACAAAAGAAAATTCTAGAATAGCAATAAAAAGAAACCCATGTGGCAGCCCTAGAGGCCAGCAGTCCAGGTCAGTAGAGGAGGCAGGCTGGGTGACCAGGATGGATGTCTTACAATAGTTTCCCAGATGCTCTGATGCATTTGACCAAATGTGGAATATTCTTCAGAGAGGCTTTCTAGTTTCTAGAAAGCACTGATATGACTTATCGATTCAGAAAACCTGGCATATGAGGGAGGAATTATAAATGGTTGTACAAGAAAATAGCTCAGCAGATTATATTTACATAGTTAACCATAATGCAGACCACTGGTATGCTAGTTAAAATTGATACTACGGTGGTATAACAGGCTTAAAGAAGTCGTTTATTTTTATTTCATTTGTCAGCTCAAGGTGAGCATTTCAAGTGAGTAGGAATGTTTATCTCACATTCATTTGGAAGCCCAGATTTCTTCTGTCCTGGCCCACTGCTATACATTAAGACATTGCCCTAATGGATAGCATTAAAACTTGGTCCATCAACGTCCATGTTTCAGCTCATAAAAGCTGGAAAATGCTACAAGAGGCAAAAGTTTAAGGTCCAAGCTTAAAAATGGCATGTATCACTTTCACTTATAGTCTAATAGCAAAAAGAAAATCACAGTCATACCTACAGGCAATACTCAGAATGTTTAACAACTAACTGGTTGCCCAGCTGCTGACAAGTCAGAACATAGGTCTGCTGGGGAGTGGAGGCAGGTTCTGAAGGCTCCCTGCTCAGGCTCATGGTAACCCTTTATTGGCCAGATTATGGGGACTGGTGTTGGAGAGCAAAGAGCGGAGGGATTAGAAGTTTGGCTATAGCAGCTGTAGTACTGTAATGACACTTGGTACAGCTATTTTAGCTATGCTAAAATGTACAGAGCAAACATTGACCTTGGCCACACCTGACTGCAAGGGAGCTGGGACATATGTTGACTTTTTTTTTGGGGGGGGGGTTCAAGGTAGGGCCTCGCTCTAGCCGAGACTGACCTGGAATTCACTATGTAGTCTCAGGTTGGCCTCAAATCACAGTGATCCTACCTCTGTCTCCCAAGTACTGGGATTAAAGGTGTGTGCCACTGCACCCCAGTTGACACACCTATCTTAAATGGAGCAGAAGAGGAGAAGCTGGTATATAATGGGCTATCTGCAAATATACTAATTTAAAAATGTCTAAAGTCAAAAATTATAGTAAGTCAAGAAATGACAGAACATATGGATTGTTTAGGAATAGTAAATATCAGAAGCAGCAGCTAACATGTTTTACGTACTCTGCCTCTGAGAAGGAACAGAGAGTGGGGCACGGGGCACTGCTATTCTTCATGTTAAACCTAGTAGTACACTGAGTTTTAAAATAATTTTCATGGGTGAGTTCAATAAAAAAAAAATAAGACCAGTAAAGAAAAAAAATGCAGTGGTAATGGGTGTGTTGTGGCAAGCTTTCTCCTTGGGGAGATGTGGAGAGCTGTGTATTCGTTCCAGATAAGGCTCAGGTGAAGATCACAGCATGGTTACACCAAACTCCAATGTTGATGAACAAATGAGTCTAGTATGGTCATTTACAGAGCAAGGTGAGGGGTTGCTTACAGGAGCAAGGGTCACTCAGAGGCACTTGCATCAGGGAAAGCCCACCCAGCATAGGTGCTGACTCACGAAACCTGTGCTCTCTGCATGCAACGTTTCTAGGGAGCTTGGCATCTGGCTTGTTGCAGTTCCCCCCCCCCCAACAGTTGTTCACTGCTCCCATGACCTTGAGGAAGTCTTGGATTTATAACATTAAGTTGCAGTTTTTCCAGACTTGTTTACCTCCTGAATCTCCCTTCTTCCCTGTGGAAAGTGTTTCAATTTAATGTTTCAATTCAGAAAAGTTTTGCACAAGATGGAGCAAAGATGGCCCATGTAATCCAGAGTTCTAGAAATATATGGATTAAAAGAAGCATTACTGCTTTTGAGTTAGAATTCTTTCTCACAACTATGCTTCAGCACTTGTTCTGTCTCAGACCCTTTGGGTGATTTTTGACAAACTTCAAGGGGATCTCCAAGAATCAATAATTTTTAAAAATCTCCCAACTTCTGGTTTCCAATTAGGGCTAACTCTAGCCACGTCATCTTTAAACATCTTTGCTTCTGCTTCCAAAATATCTTTGTACTGTTCTCACTTCTGTCTGAAGTCAGATCTTCTCTACCCTCACATCTGAGCTAGGATGGTTATTTCAGGGCAGAAGAGTAGAAGGAAAGGAAGACAAAGGAGAAGTCACTCAGATGACCATCAGTAATAAGAACAGAGAGCCAGTGCTTGTTTCTTCTTGTTTGCAAAAGCTGCATATATTGATGCCTTTATCTCAGACCCTGTCAATCTGAATTCACTAACATTTTGTTACTTCTTTATCTCCAGTATTACCTGCTAGGACTCCAGTGTCCCCTTGGGTTGCCCTTCAGCTTTGTCTCCTGGGTTTTGTCTCTGACTCTCTCAGATGAGATCTACCAACAACAGCAGTTCCAGTTCACTACTGAGATCACCGGAAGTCAACACAGCTTACTAGTTTCCGTGAAGAAACTCTTAGAGACATTTTGATAAATGAGCAAGAGATGAAGGGATAAGAACTATGTGATTTCCCATTGGATTTTTGACTAGATTTGGTATACCTAAAAGAATGTTTGTTGCATAGATGAGATAAATATTTTAAACACCAGGGAAAACTTTAAATAAAAAAATCTAGATTAAAAATGTTTTATTTATTTATTTGAAATAGAGACAGGGAGAGAGCGAGTGAAGAGTATGGGCACACCAGGGACTCCTGCCACTGTAAATGAACTCAATACATGCTTTGCTTTGTGCATCTGGCTTTACATAGGCACTGGGGAATTGAACCTGGGTTATCAGGCTTTGCAAACAAGTGCCTTTAACTGTTGAGCTATCTCTCCAGCCCAAAAATCTACATTTTTTTAAAAGATCAAGTTATAGGTCAAAGTTTTCTGTGTATATTCTACAGTTCCATTCTCTCCAAGACCTTCCTAGATTCAATTGCTCTCATGAATCAGGTGTGTAAGTGATTGTTGTAGTCATCTTTTTCCTTGCTGTGACAAATAATCCATCATAAGGCAGTTTGTAGAGGAATGGGTTTATTTTGGCTTACAGACTAGAGGGAAAAGTTCCATGATGGCAGGGAAAATTATGGCATAAGCAGAGGGTAGACACTACCTCTGCCATAACACTGCAAATAGTGGCGGGCAGCTGTGCCAAAAACTGGCAAGAGGAAGCTGGCTATCACTCCTATAAGCCCGCCCCCAGCACACCTCCAACAAGGTTGTAATTCCCAAACTGCCATAAGCCTGGGATCAAGCATTCAGAACACATATGTTTGTGGGTGACACCTGGATCAAACAATTACAATCTACCCCTGACCCCCACAAACTAATCTAATCATGCATGATGTAAAATGCAATGAATTCAACTCAACTCCAAAAGTCCCAACAGTTTTTATCAATCCTGATGATACTCAAAACATCTTTCAACTGAGCCATAATACCAAAAAAAAAAAAAAAACCATAATGGCACAGAACATTCACACTGCAAAAGATGGCATCAGACATAGCAAAGACAAATTGAACCAATACAAGATTCAAAACAGACATGGCAAATATAAAACTCTAACTCCAAGTTCAATAACTCACTCTGGAATTCTATTTCCACCCCTCCAGCTTGGCTACTAACAGTCTGGGAAAACTTCATTTGGTGCTGGCAGCTCTCCTTGGCAGCCATCCCATAGTCCTGACATCTCATTGGGTCTCCACCACAACCCACAGTTCATCCTCATGGCTCCATCAGGGCCTCTATGCAGGTAATCCAAAATACCTGCTTCACAATGCCCATGGACATTTCTAAAAAAAAAAACAAAAAACAACAACAACAAAAAACACCATGTTGCAAATCCAATGACCCTCTCTTCCTGCATTCCACAGTACCAGGTGGTCTACCAATCTGTTAATCTAGGGGGAAACAAAGCGAATTTGAAGAGCAGGAAACCTCCTTCAGCATTCAGGCCTTTTACTTCAAAGAGTCCCATTCTTCCTGCTGTCCCAATGCAGATCAACTGGCCCAATCTCAGTGGTTGTAATCTCTCAAACAATTGCAGCTGAGTGGACAGCAGGTTCATCCCAAAGATTTCATTTCTTTCTGTGCCATCTCTGTCTTCTCACAGCAGTTCATTTTTACACATTTCAACCCTGTACAAGTTCTCTGGTCACAGGCATGCAGAAGGCAGCAAGCTTTTCACACAAACTGCTTCCAAACCACTCCCAACAAAGTTCTTCCTTAGTCCATAGTTCTCACTGCATTCAGGTCTTTCAACTCTGATCAGAATGGCTGAGGTTTCAAATCCTTCCAAATTCTTCCTTCAAATTAGTTCCAAAAGGCCAAGAGCCATAGACTCAGGGTTCCATCTGTATCGACTGATCACACTTTCTGGTACCAAAACTGTTATAGTCCCCCTATCCCATGGTCTGGTGTAGCAAGCACACTGAGGAGGACCCCCATGGGTTGGGGATAGGAAGGAGGAAAATGGGGGTACCATCACAAGACATGATCATACAATGTATCTAATTATTTACACTAAATATGTTAATTTTAAAAAACTTATCTAGTCAACCTTTCTAATTGCTGCAACAAAGAACCCAACCAAAAAGCAGCTTGTGGAAGAATGGGTTTATTTTAGCTTACAAACTTGAAGGGAAGTTCCATGATGCCAGGGAAACCAATGGTATGAGCAGAGGGTGGACATCACTTCCACCACAGTATTACAAACAGCATCAGGAAGGTGTGCCAAAAACTGGCTAGGGGAAGCTGGCTATAACCCTCATAAGCCCACCTCCAACAACATACCTTCAACAAAGTTGTAATTCCAAAACTGCCATTGGCTTGGGATCAAGCATTCAGAACACATACATTTGTGGGGGACACCTGGACCAACCCATCACAGTGATGTACTTACAACTCATTACCCTGCTCTATGTAGTGCTAGTCTTGCCTCTGGCATTCCAGCTGTGGCAGGGAACTGCCCAGGAAAATTGCTCTGTATTTATACATTTGGACACAGGTAGACCCATGTGGTCTTCCAGGTGAAGGGACTGATCTGTCATGTAACTTTGAGGGTATTCACTTGGTCCATGATTCTTGGAGGCCGGTGAGTTCACTCAGTGCTTCCTCCTGCACACCCGTCATGGCATTACCTTGCATATTTTGATTCACTTATGCTTACTTGGACTTGAGAGCTGAATTTCTGACAAACTCTCAGGGGTTGCTTTCGGTCATCAAGACACACTGAGAAAAGCAACATTTCTCAGCCTTGGTTACATGTTAGAATCATCTAGGAACTTTGATGTCAAAGGAACTTTGAAAAAATCTTGGAACTAGGTGTGGTGATTAGAATCGAGTTGGTCAGAGTGAGAGCTGATATATATGCAAATAGATATGATTGACCTCGGCATGTCTCATTTGATAGTCAACAAAGCTTGGCGCCCTTTTACTAACATGGTCGGGAAAGGTCTTCAGTGTGATTGGGTTGCCATCTAGGAGGCACCTTCATGATGCTTCATAGATATAGTTTGTGGACAAGGGCTTGCTCTGAGTGACCAGGCTCCTGGAGGTGAGGTGAGCGTGGCTGTCAGCAGAACCCACCACCTAGGAAGAAAAATGGTCTTTTCTTAAAATCCCCAGGTGGCACTTGATACAGGAAGGAGGTCTGCAGTGAAGAATTAATTTTTGTGTGTTATTTCTTTACTCAGGAGATTATTCTGTGTCTGTGTCCTATCAGAACACAAGGAGATACTGATTGATTAATTCAACTTTGATATTTTATGGGTTCTTCGGAGAAATCTGTGTTTCTTACTCTATATGTTTGCTTGTAAGTATATGTACTTGCAAATTTCTGTGTAGCTAGAGTTCTAGTGTTTACATGGTTCCTTTGACAGTTGTTCAAGAAATTTTAGAAAAATTTTAATACATTTTCTTGCTGTTGTCCTAAATTGAATGACCTGAAACCCTGACGAAAGGACTTTTGTCCTTCTCAGGAGTTTCCAATGCTGCCTCAGACTGAGGATTAGGCTTGCTCACAAGTCACAGGCCTGGGTTCAAATGTTAATTATTTTATTATTATTATTATTATTACTATTATTATTACAAAGATGGTTTTAGCAAAAGAAAAACTTTATATTACAATTATGCTCATGGCAACTTCTTGTAAATCTTTAAAATTGGTGGATTTAAATTAAGTATAATTGTGCTGCTAAGAAATTGAATTTTCTACCTCCTTACTGTTCAGTCATAACAGAGGCATTTGACTTTGCTTCCCTTATGTAACTTCGTCTACTTCCTTCAGTCATTATTTGTTCATTACTGTCAACTCTGCAATGGTAAGGATGTGATCTTATGAAATCTCAGTTCATAACATGGAGCCTGACACATGGTACATCTGTGTAATAAATGTTTGGTAAATGAATAAAAGATTTCTCTACAAAGTGTTATGAACCTGTACTTGTTAGGTTATGGGTTTATGATAAATTCTACTTAGTAATATATGGCATAAGATGATTATCTTAATTTTTATTCTCACTTGCTCTACCAAATACCAATTTAATAATAAAATCATTCCAAATATGCATTGATGCATATATGTGCATACATGTAGACATACCTAGCTATATAAAATGAAGAAAAGTTTAAAAGATAAATGAGTATATATAAATACTAAATATCCAGGATAATAAATTTTACAGAAGTCTGAACAATATCCATGGCTTATCTGTTCTTTTTCAGATAAGCCTTCTTGGTTAGAAGGAAACAGGCTAATGTCCTAAGAAGCACATGTGTATGGAACACATCTATATCTTCAAGTTGCATCAAAGTTGTGCTATAAAAATACATTTTCTTCAATAATAAGAAAACATGAAAATTTTAACTAAATAATTTTATATAGTTTATAAGTAAGTCATATTTAAAAAATGAATGCCATTTCCCCAGGCTAATAATCTTAATTCATTCAGGTTACTATAACAAAATTCCATAAGCTGGATGACTTACAAATAATTTCTTGATGAGTAATTTACTTTTCACAGTTCTAGAAAGGTATGAAGCCCAAGATCAGGACATGGACTGATTGGTGTTTAATGAGGACTCACATAACAGGAAGAAATTAGCTCAGTTTCCAGGTTGTCTTTTATAAAGGTGTCAATGGCAGTTGTGCCTTCATGATGTAATCGCCTTCACCTTAGATGATAGGATTTCAGCATGTGACTTTTAAGGGCCCCAAACAGGCTATAAGAATGATTTCACATTATTCCTTGCAAGTGAGGAGACTTGTGTCTTAGTCGTGATCTGTTACTAAATTGTGTTATAAGACAATCTATGCTTCTTTGAGGCTTAGTTTCATCATATAAAATATGAGGTTTGTTCTAAATTACTACTAAGGTCATTTTTGACTCATCTCTGATTCTGGAAAGTTATGAAACACAGCCTGTAACCATGGTGAGCAAAGTTGATTGGTGGCTCCAAAAATACTTGTTTTCTCCTTCTCTGCAATGGTGAGGCTTTCCTATGAAGTCATTCTGTGTGTATTTCCTTAATAAACCAATTTCTTGATTTTTTTTTAATGCCAGCTGCTCAGTAGTGAATGGGAGACTGTCTGGAGAAATACCATGCAAATGAGCTCTTGCCTGTTGTTTTAGGTATAGATCTAATTATTGGGCTGTTTTTCATTCCTGTTACAGGTTTTCAGAAAGCAGAAGGTGGTGATTTGGTAAATTTAGAAACTATTTCACATCAATTCCTGCTTGCTTTTGTGTTTGTGAGAGCCCCATTCATAATGAATCTTAGCTGTTCTTTTAAAATGTTTTTTTCTTCATATTTTACGTTTTCACTGCTGACAACAAGTCCATATTTACAGATAGAGATTTTGTGAACTCTTGCATTGGTAGTTATTTTTCTCTATTAACATCTAAGTAATCTAGTTAGACACAGTCACGTTTGACCCTTGAAGCCTTTGATTTCTTGATGTGTGGCATCATTGGTTTGTCCTTGGCGCACCAATGTCCTAAGGAGCGCTTGGAGAGCCATGCTGAGATTGCAAGGCCAGTGGCCATGCTTCTTGGGGAATATCCTCTGCCCAGAACGCTGTACTTGAAATGACATCTTTATCCACTTGGAAATAGTGTAAGACTGATAGGCAGTGTCTCACTGTTGGTGAGCATATGTGTTAGATAGATCTAGTCTTTGAAGTAGAGAATCAGATAATTAAATGAGCATTTTAAATGCCTGAGAAAATAGCCAAAAGCTGGGAGGACACAGTTTTGCTCTCCTGTAATCCCAAAATTTGACAGGAAGAGGCAAGAGGATCAGAAAGTTCAAGGCCAGCCTCCACTACATAGGAAGCTCAAGGCCAGTATCTAAAGCGTCATATTACAGATGAGCTGTGTGAAATGAGATGGTTGTTTACCGTCTCTGAGTTGCAGTTCCTCCAAAAAGTTTGGATTAACATGCCTCTAATTCCAAAATTTATATGTATTTTCTCCCTCCCTCCCTCCCTCCCTTCTTCCCCCACTCGTTCATCTTCCTGCCGTATTTTTCTAGTCTTAAACTTGATGATGTTATAGGTCCCTTGTTCAACACAGGATAGGCCAATGAGACAGAAACAAGGATTTTCGACATAAAGACCCCTAAACTCGCAACATTAAAGCAGCCTTAATACTCACCCACCACGACTCAGGAAACTAAGCAGAAGAGGGGACGGAAAGATTGTGAGAGCCGTGGTGGGGGAGACTCTCCGGAGGCATGGCACCCATCAGTAACAACACACTTGGGCCAGGAAGACTGGGCTGAGTACTAGGATGTCCAGGATCCCTTGCCACAAGGACTAATACAGACAGCCCATGGAGGAGGATATCCAGCTGATCAGGAATGGGGAGGGGGGGAATTGGGGAATTCGGGATAACAACTCATTATTTGCCCACTAAATAATGTAACTCATTATGGACAATAAACATATTTTTAAAAATGTGGTATGGGAAATGGGATATATATATATATATATTTGAAAACTTAAAAAAAAAACTTGATGATGACATGTGAGTTACCCTCACACGTAAGCAACCTTCAGTCCTTTCTCGTGGCACTTCCTTATATGGTTCAGTTTCAATTTATAGGGATTAAAAAGAGCCATTTGTTACTAATTTAGTCTGTTTTCTATATATTTTGAGATCATATTAACTTAATGACCAAATTTATATTGCTCATATAGTTATGTAAGTTTGAAAATAAACTATTCTTATTTTTACATAAATTATTACACATGGTTTTTTCCCAGCATGCATTTCTGTGCATCTTTTCTTGGTTTCTCTTTAGCCTTTTTAATTTTTAAAATTAATATCTTTATCATGAATAATTATATAAATTGTATGAGTAAATCTTGTGATGGTGCCCCCATTTCCCTCCTCTCTGTCCCCTACCCACTGGAGTCCCTCCTCAGTGCACATACTGGATCTGTCCATAGGGTAGGGGTTATGAACTGCACCAGAGGTAGTCAGTTTCTTTTCTTCCCCCTTTTTGCGTTGTTGCTGAGGGGGGCAATGTCTCTAGATATTCTCCCCCACCATGGCTCTTACATTCTTTCCGCCCCCTCTTCCACTCAATTCCCTAGTCATGGTGGGTGAGTTTTAAGTCTGCTTTATTACTGAGATCTTAAGTTTCTCTGGACTTCTGCTTTGGGCTGTGTTGGGTATCATTGGTGTCTTGTCTCCATTGACCTTTCATGGGTTATCTGACTTGCTGTGGTGATTGGTCTCCTGTTTATCTCGCCACTTTCTCATAGGTTTCATTTGGGCCCTGTGTGATAAGTCAGGTGTGGTTCATCTCCTGCCAGGATGTCAGCCATCATCCCTTATCTTGTTGGTGGAATTGAGTTGTTCCTGGCTCTCTCAATGCCTTCTGAAAAATTCAAACAGAATCTCCACTGGAGAGTGAGATCAGCATAAGTTAAAATCTTTATCATTGAGAACTAAGCTGCTAGATACTGTTGACCACAGCTATGGGAATGTGCTAAGAGAACCATTGTTTGATATTTGTCAGTGAAGCATCTTTATTCTACTTGGCAAAGAGAACAGTGAGAGCCGGGTACCAGGGAGGATAATCCGAATGTTCAAGGTGTAGCAAGAGGCCTGTCTAGAGTGGAGAGAGCAAGGGGAAGAGTAGAAGATGAGATTAAAACAGATCTCAGTGGATGGTGCCGAACAGGAAGGGCTCCTGTCCTTATTTCAAGTGAGCTAAAGAGTTGTTACAGATTTGCATCGGTGAAGCAATTTGACTTACTTAATTTTAAAAAGGACTTCATTGGTTGCTGTGGAAAGAGACTCTAGGGGAGAAGCAGGAAGACCAATCAAAGAGATGGTGGCTTGGACTAGTTTTCATGGAGATGGTGAGAAGATGCTGGAGGCTAGATATAGTTTTCAGTGGTTAGAGGCACTTGCTTGAATTGCTTGCCAGACAGAGTTTGATTTCCTAGTACCCATGTAAAGCCAAATGCACAAAGTGGTGCATGTGTCTGGATTTGTTTGCTCCCCCAATAAACAAATGTTTTTTAAAAGTGAGAAATGTGATTTGTTTACATATTTATATGTATATTATCTATTCCTATCTACTGCCACATATCACACACACACACACACACACACACACACACACACACACACACACTATAAGGGCAGTGTATTAATTACCATCTTGTTATGGGACAAAAGACCTGGCCAAAAAATCACTTCAAGGGAGGAAGAGTTTATTTCAGCTGGTTCCTCGTTACAGTCCCTCATGGCAGGGAAAGCCTGGCAGCAGGAGCTGGAGGCAGCTGGTCACATTCCATCCAGAGTGAGTGAGGAAGCAGAGAACCACGAATGCTGGTGTGTAGACATCTCTCTCCTTTATACAGTCCAGAAGCCCAGCCCATGGAACACTTAAGGTGGGTCTTCTCACCTCAGTTAACCTAATCAAGATAATCACTCCAAACATGCTCAGAGGCTAACCTAATCTAGATACCCCCTCCCAGTTGATTATCAAATTGACAGCATAAATCATCACAGGCAGCTTGACAACAGCATCTCCTCCCACCCCAACCCACCTCACAATAAAGGAGCCAAGTCTGTACTTGCTGACTATGCAGTTTTCATAATTCTTTATGGTTCAGTTTTTTTTTTTCCTGTTGTCTGGTTTTATCCCAGCATGAGAAGGCACTTACCTCATAAGGCACCACAGAAGAACTGGGAATCACTGAAGACAAGATTCAGTCCCTCCCTCCAAGCCATACAGCCCTTTGAGGAGCTTCCAGGCTGTTTGCCTGTGAACAAGGTAGAGGTAGCCATATCTGTTTTTAGACCAGGTGAATAGCATGGCATGGTTTCTATGTCAGAAGTGGACAGGAGCCTCAATTAAGAGCAGTGTTCTGCTTATCTGATGCTGAGTGGCAAACCACCCCAAAGCTTAATGACTTAAAACAACAGTAATCATTTGTAGTCTCCCACAGTTTCTTGTACCAGGAATTTGGCATCCGGAAGGCATCGTGGTCTTTCCAAGTGACAGTCACAGAGTGGGCTCAATGGCTGGAGCTGGAATCATTTGAAGGCTTGGTCACTTGTGTGGTGCCTGGTGTGAGACACCTGGGCTCCCCAGGCATATTCCTGTCTATGTGACCTCGTCATGGCATATTGCTTTCCAAGGTTGGCTGCAACAAGGTATAGCTGTTGAAAATAAACTCTCATGGGCAGTGTGACCATCATAATGAATGCTGGCTTTCTTAAGGACTACTGAAGTCTAGGCATTGTACTAAGTATTATAGCTGTATTATATTAATTAACCCCTGGAAGGTATGATTTATAAGGTAGCCTATCTTTTACAATAAATAATTGGAAACAGCGATACATGACTTGTATAAGCTTCCAAAGAACTTGTGAATTTACTGATGAAAGGATTACTGTTGGAGGGTCAGCAGAAACCTTGCTTTCAGAAAGAAAAAAGAACCAAAGACTTTTACTGACTCTGTCAGCCAGTACTGGGCAACTGGGCAGCCACTCTAACACACACAAACGCACACACACACGCACACACACACACACACACACACACACACACACACACACACAGAGCCTCTTTTCCCTTCCCTCCAGGATCTTAGATTTTCATTTTGTTTAGTTATATTTCAGTAATTCTTACTAGTGCTTCCCATTAAAAACGCAAATCCCTTTTATGTTTTGATTCTATGAATTGATGTATAAACTAAGCATTATGAAGAGACCCAAAGTTATTTTTAAAACCTTTTGGGATAAATGTTTGGGATACACTGGGAGCAGAGGTGTACTTTGTACTAATTCCCTGACCATTTCTGTGCCTTGAGAAGATCTAACCTCCTACCCAGAAAGGCAGTAATTATGAACCAAGTCAGTATTGAGCCTCTCTTGGAAACTATTATTCAATATATGTATAATGGGTGAATTCCATAAATATGGCCCCTCCCAAACTGCTGGTGCTTCTGTGTTTTCCCCTGGAACTTGGTACTACAATTAAGCTCTATTGCCAGTTTGGTCAAATTAGGAATTAGGTAATAGATTTTGGACAGATCTGTGAGGTTGTTTCCTGGAAAGATTAACTGAAGGAGGAAGCCCTTCCTCTAGAGTGAGTGGCCCTTCTGGTGAATTCCATAAAGAAGCTCCAGGAGAATACAGCTTCTGTCTGGCTGCCTGTGCTCCTTGATGATGCCTGATTTTTACCAGGATGCCCTCGTTCTTTCCTCATGAGTGTATGTACCCTGTTTCTACTGTTCTTTATGGATATTGGAACCAATTTTAATCAGCCTTCCAATGTGGAATGAACACCAGCAGCTCTCCAGGCATCCCCCAGAATGTCGGTGCCACAATGGGTGTGCTGAGGCATCCAGCCTTGTGGATTGAGCGGCTACCGGGTTGCTCAATGCTCAAGCCTGTAGATAGTTATTGTTAGACTGCCCAATTCATATCCCGTCAGCTAATCCAATAAATACCCTTTATAGTACATATTCATTCTATCAGTTCTCTAGAGAACTCTGACTAACACACTTGGAATCCAGTTCTTAAAAAATTAGAAACATATTTATTTGGTTTTGGGGCCTTGCTAAGTGCCTAAAGGAGATAATACTTGTTGTTTGGGCCTTATACCAGTGGTTTAAAATTGGACCTTTGTGTATCTTTATCTGGAATCATAATACCATTCATGAAGGAGTGCTAAGTTCTTCTCAAGGTGGTCTCTCTTGGTCCATTCAATAAGGGTTGATTATTTACTAAATATGAAACCCTGGAGAATGAGAGCTTACATTCTGAGGGGTTGAGATAGCAAACTCATACCATGTGGAATTTGTCAGATTGTGAAACTATTATATAAAAATAATCCTCAGGAGGGTATATAAATTACTTTTCTTGTTTCTGTGACAGAATATCTGACAGAAAGAAAATAGGAAGGATTTCTTCTGGCCCACAGTTCAGGGGCCAGTCCATCATGGTGGGGGTAAAGGGAAGGCAAGGCGTGGTGATTGGACAGGTTGTGCTGCTGCAAGGAATGCCAGGTGGCTGGTCACATTGTGGCAGCAGTTGGCAGGCAGAGAGAGCTCCAGAGGAAGTAGGGCAGGGCTGTAAACTCAAGACCCACCTCAGGGACCCACTTCCTCCAGCTAGACCTCAAGTCCTAAGCTTCTACAACATCCCCAAACAGTGCCACCTGCTGGGAACAAAGTGTTCAAACATGACCCTATAGGGAACATTTTATATTTAAACCTTAATGGAGGGGAATAGGAATGTCATTCTACCCTTTTATGTCCACAAGGTTTCCCATCTCCAGTGGAAGTCAGAAAGCCCATCTCCCTGACTTTGGCCCTTCTCCTCGTTCTCAGCCATACTGGCCTCCTTGCTGGAAGAACTTTAGATATCAACAAATTGTCCCTGAGTCTAACACTTTTCCTTTCCATGTAGCCACTCCACCTTCAGATAAGACTAGCCTGATTCAACTCCTCAGTGAGGTCTTTGCTCAGCATTCTTAATCTCTTTGAGGGAGGGTCACAGCCCAGCACAGGAGTTGACTGAATGCCAACAGATGGGCACGTCCACTTGTAGAGCAGCCTTGACAGCTTCCTCTCTAGGGAGCAGGTCTGCCCTCCACTGGGGATCCTGAGCCCCCCCCCCCCCGCCTCAGTTGTTGGGAAAGTTCTCAGTAAAAGCCCTGGCTGATGGCAGCACCCTGGGAATCTCCCTGGACCCTACAATAGCATTGATTCAACTGTGCACCTACTTAGTGGGAATTCCCAGCAAGACATTTGCCCTGTCATACCCTGTGCTTACATTCTGTGGGTTGGATGAGGTTTCTAGAAGTATAGGGCCTTGCTTCAGGCAGGCAGTTCTTACCCCCATGGGACTTGGATGTGGGTGTCCAGTCTGTGTCCTCTGTCACCAAGACCATTCTTATTCTACTCATACATTTTCGTCACCCTCTCTAGCTGCCTCATCTGTGTTCTCAGCTTTCAGTTTCACTGGCTGGCCTGACCTTTGATGTATTTCTTGTTTTTTGTTCAGAAACTGAAACTGCATCTTATACCTAACTTGCTTGTTTCTATCTCACTCTCATTATTCAAACCTCAGTTTCTTCCCCCTTGTCTCTACCAATTTTTGGCCTTATAACATTAAAAGGGACAGTCCTTCCATAGGCAAGTTCCACACTGCACTTTTTTTGTGAAATCAATAAGTAAAGTTTAAAATGTACTAGTCATAAGTTCTGTTCCTGGGAAGCCACTTTAAGGTGGAGTCTTTTGTACAAGAAGGATGGGGCCGGGCGTGGTGACGCACACCTTTAATCCCAGCACTGGGGAGGCAGAGGTAGGAGGATCGCCATGAGTTTGAGGCCACCCTGAGACTACAGAGTGAATTCCAGGTCAGCCTGGGCTAGAGCGAGGCCCTACCTCGAAAAACCAAAATAAATAAATAAATAAATAAATAAATAAATAAATAAGGAAGGGAAGGAAGCCAGGGAGAAAGGAGACATGGAGCTATTGCGCCATGAGAAGCTCTGGAGCTAGAATGGCTCTCCACACTTGTCTTGACGTTGCCTAAGATAGCATATACACCAGCCTCCCTCAGTCGTTGCATGCTGGGCACCTTGGGAAAGTGACAGGCAAACTCCATCCCTGCAGAGCCCCTCAGCATTTATGGCCAATGTGGCAGGAAAGTGTCACTTGTGCAGCCTGGACTAGGCCTCCTGGCACCTTCCACACCAGTGTAGGTGAGTTTCAGCTTTTTCTTCAAGATATGATGCAGTGTTTTCATTAAGAAGTAATCTCTGTGGTAGGTTGTAGTTTGGTAATTTCATTGCCAAGGCCTGAAGCAGCTCTGGGGATCCTGTATGCTGCCCTCCTGTCTAGCAGATGGAAGAGTGGAGCTATTAGAAGGGCTTCCCTAACAGACTCCAGCACAAGAACTTGAGAGGTTTCCCCCAGAAAGTGGGATGGGAGGAGGAGGTGAATACAGAAAGGGTGTGTTTCCATGAGAGTCACTGGTGTACAGCTGGTACCCTGCCCCTTCAGGCAGCTTCAGGGAACTAGTTCATGTACACTCTTCAGTTTCTGCCCTTGACTGAGGCTGTGTCCTCAGGCACTAACCTCCCAGCGTTTTCTTACTCTGAGGAGGTGCCTTCGTGCTGGACTTTCCAGGAGCGATGCTGGCCTTGGCTGGGATAGCCTTTGCCCAAGGCCTCTTTCCTGTCTGGCCTAGCCCACTCCCAGGGCCAGGGTAAAAGCCACAGGTGGCTAAGGAAGCCCCTTTCCGTAGGTCCAGGAGAACCATTGAGGTAGAGGGGGAGCAATGATAGTGTTTGCTTCAGGGGATTGCCCAAAACCAGAACCAAGATGACCTGACTACCTGTCAGGGTTCTTCTCACTGATTACATGACATCATCTTACTCAGTGCCTTGAATAGTTAGTTAAAGGGTTCTAAAGAAGAGAGAGGGAGGAATGGACATAGAAGAGGACATGGCCCCTTCTTGAGAAATAGAACAAGGGAAGGCTTGATAAGCATCCACAGCATCACAAGCTGCTCTGGAACCCATCAGGTCCATCCACATTGAGGCTTTTCTGTAAAGGCTGCTCCAGGTGGAAAGATGATTCCTATTCTGTTTTCAACAGACTGAATCACTGAGCCGAGGCTCAGTGGGAACTTGGAAATGATTGCAGTGGAAGAGAGGCAGGGTAGAACCCTGGCAATGAGCTGCTGGTGGCCTAGAGAGTGGAAAGACAGTTTTCCTGCCTAGTGGTCACCTAAGCAGGTGACGGGTAGGATGTAAAGTGGGTGAATTAAGTCTTGGTTTCCTAAAAATGGCTTTATAGAGGCCAGGCGTGGTGATGCATGCCTTTGATCCCAGCACTTGGGAGGCAGAGGTAGAAGGATTGCCATGAGTTCAAGGCCATGGACTAGAGCGAGACCCTATCTCAAAAAAACAAAAAAAAATGTGTTTATAACGGAACCCAATTCACAGGGGTGTTGAGCACTCCATGAAGTAACTGATGTAAAACATTTAACCTAGAGCTTCGAAGGTAGGAGTCTCATAAGCAATAACTGTGACGTTGGTGATGGTTGACAGGGAGGAGAAGGGAAGATCATGTGAGACAATGCCAGGCTTAGATTAGTATGAGATAGATGCACGAAGCATAGGGAGAAATGCTATCAAGCCCAGCTCCCAAGAGGCTAGAGAAGTGATGGGGAAGGCTTTATAAAGTTGAGAAGGGCTGCCCACTTAGACCAAAGTCTCATGAGAACCAAGATCCTAACACAGCAAAACCTTAAGGGAAAACCCAATATGTAAAACAATAAACAGAGCTAATGATTCGAAAGTTTAGTGGGGAACCAGGGTCTTGTCTTCTTTCCTCCTCCTTCAACCACCCACAACCCCCGAGGGATCTCTGAGAAACCCCAAGGCTGCAAGAACAAAAACAATTATTATGGAAGGAGTTTTTAAAAAGCCACTGTAACACCTCATTTATTCTGAACTGACTGTTTTCCAGAAAAACATTTTTTAGAAAGTCATCTTGGATGAAATTTGCTTAAGTGTGTTATTTTTCTTTGCCTTCTTTTTTTTATTTTATTTATTCATTTTCAAGCAGAGAGAAAGAGAGAGAGAGAGAGAGAGAGAGAGAGAGAGAGAGAGAGAGAGAGAGAGAGAGAGAGAGAGAGAGAGAGAGAGAGAGAGAGAGAGAGAGAGAGAGAGAACGTACCAGGGCCACCACTTGTGGGTCTGGCTTATATGGGCCCTGGGGAATTGAACCGGGGGCCTTAGACACTGGAGGCAAGCGCCTTAACCTGTGAGCCATCTCTCCAGCCCTCTTTGCCTTCTTAATAAGACTGAATGAAAACCTTTACATCTGTTTCTGATGATTTTTGATTATGTGAATGAACATTTAGTTATGGCCCTGTGTTGTAGTATGGTGCTTTCCAGCTTCAAAGGTTCCGGGGAGCTGGCATTGAAGGCTGTCCTATGCTCCTGGAATTATTGTGAAGCATCAGAAAGCAGTGGGCACCTCTGACTTAAAGTCTGAGCATCATGGCTTAGCATCCTTGGGGATGAGTGAAGTGGAACATATGTGTATGTCAACTGTAGGAGAATCTGAAGGATTTCCAAAATGATTGCTTTTATTTTTTGCTTGTTTCTTTTACTCTATCTCTCTTCAGTCCTCTTCTGTTTCTGACACGTGGATAGATAACTGAGAGTAGCATTAGACTTCTGAAAAGCTTAGTCAACTTCTGACCTAAATGATTCACAGCTTCATGTCTCCACTCCCCTTCTTCCCAGAGGACTGGTCCTCTTGAGGGATGTTAGACACCTTCCTCTCATGCCAGAGAGTTTATAGCCCCCGTCTATGCCAGGAAGTGCTACCACTCTGGTGATTGTTCTCTGGCCTCACCACATACTTGGCAAGCTCACTGAACAATGGGACACTAGTGAAAATTTGGCGTTCTCTCCCTCAGTGCTGTATGTGTTATGGGAGGATATTTAGGACAGCAACACTAAAAGCTAACCTAGATGTCTCCCACTGAGATGTCTTCTTGGTTGGAGTGTGACACCTGAAGATTTCTTGAATCAAGCTTGGCCCCTGAGAGATCATTGTCTCTTGGAGATTCTGTGGTGGTGTAGAAGCACAGGGCCACTGATCTGTGGTGCGTGCAAGACACGGTCACGGTATTCAGAGCTTGTTCAGGGCTGGCTGCCAGGCCCTGTGGAGAGCAAAATGGCTATATCCTTGTCTAATGCTGGACACCTGGTAGCAATTAGATCACACCTGATTTCTGCTGTTGCAGTGCTCCTGGTCTCTCCCATGAGCTCTTCTTTAAAACAATCATGCACCATCAGAAATGTTTCAGATTCTGGCCTTGATCTCCATCAATCTTCATAACATCTGAAAAATGTGTAAGAATTCTCTGAGTAGTCATAAACATGAGAGCACATTTTCCTCTTCTCTCATTTGAATGTAGAAAAGCGTTACATTCTTTGTGATACCGAAAATTCTCAGGTGTCTCACACACATGTCAGGACGACAGTGACAGTATTCTTTACAAGGTCCAACATAGAGTTTAACATGCATTAGGGATTAGGAAATATTTGCTAACTAAACACATGATAAAAAACAAAAAGGAAGGCTTGGAGATTGCTCAGCGATTAAAGGCGCTTGTTTGCAAAGCCTGACTGTTAAATTCAGTCCCCCAGTAATGAAGTAAAGCAAGATGCACCAAGGGGCGCATCATGTGTTTGGAGTTTGTTTGCAATGGCAAGTCAAAGCCCTGGCACACAAGCACACACACACACACACACACACACACACACACACATTCATTCATTCATTCTCTCTCTCCATTTATCTCTCTTTCTCAATTAATAAGTAAAATATAAAAACACACACAATGACCACTGAATAGATTTTATTTTTGTTTTTCATCTCATCAATCTTTTTACAATGATTAGTTTGATTCCAGCAAACTTAAATCCCTCAGTATATTGCATTGCTGTTGAGTACAGCTTAAGCATAAGCCCCTTCCTTATTATGCACACATATGTGCACACACTTACCTTTTAGGTCCAAACACAGCAATGCATAATTAGTTGATATGATTATCTGGCGGGATTGATTATGAGAAAGTTAAGTGGTGCCTCACTCCGGCCTGAAAAGTCGAGATTTTTTTCTTAAAGCATTCTCTGCAGCAGTGTGCCAGATTAGTTTTACTTACTGTATTGCTAAGGTGGCTATTGGAAATTCAGCCAGCATTTATTGAGAAGCACCTGCAAGATTTATGGGCTGACCTCGTCCTGACTTCAGGTTACTTGCCCTTGGCCGTGGTCCACATAAGCAAGAAGAGTCAATATTGACACAAACTCATTATAGTATCAGGTGCATGGATGCCCAGCAGTTTTCAGGAGAGTTTCCTGTGAGCAAAAAGGACAAGGGAACTATTTGGGAAGATGTGGAATTGCAGCTGGGCTTAAAGAATAGAAGTTGGCATTCATGCTGTGCTGAGTCATGGTCTGGGTGCTGACACTGGGAAGAGTAGAGGCAGATAAGGTCGCAGAGCTCCTCCCTGGAGCAGGAGCAGAGTGCTCTAGGATGCGCTTGAGCAGCACCAGGGACCATATGTCCCATCCTGTCCTCATCAGTCACGGGCTGGATAGTCCGACTTGTCACCAAAACTCTTAGTGTGCCCCGGGGTCCTCATTTACAAGATGAGGACAGTGAGTATTTACCTCTCACGTGGTTGCAGAAGTAACCAAAAGAACGAACAGTCCAGTGAGATGCTAAGTGCCCACACTTACGAGCACACTCCATGTTCAAAGAGTGGAAGCTGCTTTGGAAAGCCGACTTTGATGGCACGGATGGCACTGGCTGAGGAAGCTTTGAGGAGGTCTGTTTCCCCTGTGGGAAGTAAAAGACAGGACTTTAGAAGTGTCACCATGATTTCCAGCCTCTGTCCACAGGAAGGCAAGGGAATGTGTAAAACTGATGTATTCAGCAAGACTGTTCTGTTTCTACCACACCTGCAGTTCACAGATTTGAGTAATGATGACACTTGAAAGAAATTATTTTGTCACAGTCATTGGAAGTGTCTTTAATAGCCACAGAGAATTCTAATGCTGGTCAATTAGGGAAAGTGAATTATGTGGACAGAAAGAACTGGAAGTGTATTACCATGATCATTTATGTTTGTTAATATTTAACATTGTGTACCCAGATGCTGCTCTGCTGACAAGGATGAGATAGAAAAGACCGGAGGAACCTTGAAGAAGTTATGGTGCCTAACTAATAACTCACACATGATAATTCTATTTTGAAGGACAGGGGGTGGTTAAGAAAACAGAACATCGCCCTAGCTATAAAAATAATCATTTTTTAATAGATGTGTCATCCTCCCCGATCGTCCCTGTGCCCCTTGCTGCTTCCCTCCTTTCCTTGGACAGTCCCTCCTGCTTCCATGCTGCAAGTATACCATTACCTTCTTCTTCCCCTCCCTCAAGACCTCCTCCTCTTTTCCCACGATTCCCTGTCTAGTTTCACATAGATATACAAACACATTAATGTGCACACATATCTATAGTTAATTTTAAATCTAGGCCCCAGAGATGAGAGAAAAATATGACATTTATCTCTGGATTTTTTTAGTCTGGCTTATTTCATTTAATATGATTTCCAGTTCCATCCATGTATTAGTCAGGGTTCTCTAGAGGAAACAGAGTTGATAGAATGGATTGCAGTAAAAGGGAATTTATTGGGGTAGCTTACGACCATCTAACAACAGCAGTCTGCAGGCCCACAGGTGAAGAAACCAGTAGCTGTTCAGTCCACGTGGCTGGATGTCTCAGCAGTCCCAGTCCAGCCCTGAAGGCCTGATGGCTCCCTGGGGAGCGGCTGCTCTTCAGTCCACGATGTGAGGCTGAGGAGACTGGGTTCCAATGTCCAAGAAGGGCAGGAGAGCAGGATGCGAGTGCAAATCACAAACAAGCACCAGCAGCCCCGGGGAAGGAAGGAAGCAGCTTCCCTTCTCTTCAAGATTCCTTATATTTAGTCCCCTTGGAAGGCCCACCCACTGAGGGGAAGGGCTCACTCTGGAGAAAGGAATTCCTCCCTTCTCCAAAATCCCAAAAGGATTTTGTCAATCCTTCCTGCAGGCAAACTCAGAGACCCACCCAAGATTACTATGGATTATTACATAGATCAAGTTGACAAATAAACTTAACCATAACAATCCATTTTCCTGAAAATGTCATTAATTTTATTTTTCTTTATCACTGTATAAAATTACACTGAATATATATACTATATTTTCTGGATTCATTCTTCTTTGTATGGCATCTAGGCTTGTTGCATTTCCTGGCTATTATGAATATTACAGTAATAAATTTGTATATATAGGTATCTCTGAGATATGTTGACATGGAGTCCTTTGGATATATGTCCAAGAGGGATAGAGCTGTCATAGGTAGCTTTATTTTTTGCTTCCTGAGGAACCTCCATACATTCCTACAAGTCATGAGTAAGGTTTCTCTTTCCCCTTTTGTCATAATTTCTTTCATTAACGGTAACCATTCTATCTGGGATGAGATGGAATCTCAAATTAGGTTTAATTTATATTTTCTTGGTAGCAAAAGTTATTTGTGCACTTTTCAAGTATTTATTGACCATTTATATTTCTTTTGAAAG